>JAASFU010000340.1:0-26531 GCA_023333955.1 Globisporangium paroecandrum | reverse complement strand
GGGTGCGGATACTTTTTGTGGAGACCCAAAATTGGAAAATGGGATTGTGACGAAACGGTTTGGCGTTATGGACTAAGAGACGGCTCAGACTGACCAGCTCATCACGGAGAATATTCCCGTCCCAAATTCGCCTGGCGAAAGTTCTCATAAGCGGAGAAAACTCGCAAAACGTGATAAATTTTCAGGGGTGCGGAGACTTTTTACAGCCACAGTAGATTGGACAAGAGATCATCCGAATACGCCGTCGATTTCCTCTTGATTCGGAATGGCTGGTTTGGTGTCTACACGCGATGTCGTTCTGAACGTGCAACCCGCCGATCCACCTTTTTACAGCATGCTGATGCGCTCCTTGACTTTTCGTGTAGTTTTTGCATTTGAAAAAGCTTCGGTTGTCAATCAATCCACACATCGCATGGTCGTATTTTTGTCATGAAAGAACGTTCCCAGGTCGAGACCTTTACGCTGCATCTCATGCGCTCTGCTTCTCCTTTTCGCATGACGCTATGGATGCATATTCACCAACATTGTGCTCAACCTTCATTTTCGAACTCGACTTCTCAGCCTCGTGTCTCCTTCTCAACACTTCATCTTCTTCTCTCTATCTATCTTCAGAACGGCAATGTCCCTGCGCTCTGCTGTCTTGATCGCCTTCCTGCTCGCTGGTTGTTCCAAGGACACAGTCGCGCAAGATCTGGAGAAAGCTCTTCAAGAGGAAACCTGCGAGGACGGAAAACGTCCCATCAGTGTCTTCAAAATCAGCAAGGTCTTCTGCGCGAAAGGGCCGCTCTGCAGTGGGGACTCGAGCGACGGTAGGTGTCCAGAGCCTCAAGGTGATCTCAGTTTCGGATCGTACTGTGGCAAACTGGAGACAAAGGTTTTCGGTTGCATCCCTCTCTCGCTGCCTCCAGCCGTCAAAATGGAGGCTGGGCAACACGAAGATTTACTCAAGCCAGACTGCTCTATCATGCCTAACTTGGAGGAGGTGCCCGTCAAGGGCATCGGCGAGCTGTGCGCTCCAATCCCGGGTTGCAAAGGCAACGTGACGGGTAACTGTCCCGTGACGCTGACGGATCTGAATGCGACGTATCGCTGCGTGCCGGGTGGCAAGGGTGGCTTTGTCTGCGAGTAGTCTAGAAAACTCTATTGCTCTGTGTACGTCATCAATAAATTACAGACATGTATGTCTAGGTGTTGCTTACATACTTACTACACGTCGACGCGAATGACCGTGTCTTCTCCGTGCTGCACAATGTAGGGGTCGCAGAGTGCAACACTCGCTGCTGCTGCTGTGGCTGTAGGCAGAAGGTACGCTGTGAACTTGTTGGCGATCCTACACGCAAAGAGCAAGCACGTGTGTGTTAATGGAGATCACCCCATGGCAAAGTACATCACTGGTACACACACGCACTTACTTTGTGAAGTGCACTGGAACGTCGCCCGCTCCCAGTGCTCGAAACTGGCCAATTGTAATCAGCAGGTCAGTAAGTGCAGGGTCATTCGGCTGCACGGAATCTGGATTCATGCCGATCGCTGTCGCAATCTCAATCGCCTGAGCGATCTCCTGGGCTTCGTTCAGGTCCAGACGCGTAGCTCGTGTGTACAAATGGTTTCGCAGCTTCGTGATGAGAAAAGGGAACTGGTGGCTCTGAGTCGCTGAACTTGAGCGCCAAAGCTTTTGCGCGTCTTCAAGGCAAGTCGGCGGCTTCGCAGCATCTGATTCCGAGTCCAATAGGTTCAGCTCAAGCTGAGCTGGGGGACTCTCGTCGTCTGACTCGTTGGACAGGTCGATGGTCGGTGCCGAGTAGCGTTTGCGGGTGATCGGGCGCGCATCATCCCAGTGAGGATTCATCTTCATTGTCATTGTTGTTGTTGCCGTCGCATCTTCCTGCTTGATCCCCAAAGTCCGCTTGTCTGCAACTGGGAGCGGCAGAGGCACGTCAGCGCCTGATGAGATGAGCTTGCACTTTTTCACAAATTGCTGGCTCTTGTCAACATCTTCGCTTAGTGCGATATCGTGAAGACCTGAGTGGTGCTTGTCCACTTCGATCTCCAATTTCATCTGCGACACAAGGCGATAGCATGAGATCCATCAGATGATCAAATTGAGCCCTTGATGTATGTGCCAAACGACAGCAGCAACAACAAATACTTACGCGATCGCTCATACTGGGCGAAAAGTGCATCAAGGTGTCTAATGCGCTCGTCAATCGCTGCCGCAGCGCCAGGATGTCGTTCAACTGAGCTAGCACTTTGCTGCTGTTGCTGGTGCCGTTGCTGTTACCGCTGCTGTTGCGGTCAGCTGGCGCTAGCACTGGTGCAAGCAGACGTCTCGTCGCCGCGTCCACCTCGTGCAGTCGCTGCAGTGCGTCTTGCAGCTGCGTGAAATTGCTGAGTGTCCGCTTCGCGTCTCTGCGCACGACGCGGCGGCACTGCTCCTGCAACTCTTGCGGCTCCACGCGCGACAGAACACGCGCGTACGCGTCCATGTTTCGCTCCGCCATGGTTGTCAATAATGGTGATGTTGCCCTCGCCACTCAGCAGTGCAACTCTTATAAATATTGCGCTCAGAGTACAGAGCGCATCAATCAGGGCCTTGTAATTGGGCTAGCTACGGTCCTACTTCCCAAGCCTGCGCAACACCTTGGATTTGGCAGTGAAGAAGGAAAGGAAAGTGAGAGAAAGCGCGTGCATGACGCTGAGAGCGCGGACGGGAGCGCGTTGATATTCGACCACAGGCGCAGACGCACACGACGGCAGGTGCATACAGAGAGAGAGAGAAAGAGAGAGAAAGAGCTATAAAGATATAGAAGGACAAGCGGATGACCCGAACAGGCGCGCGAGACCGGCGGCGGCGCGTGGCGCGCGTGCTGCTCTCGATCCCCGACATCAGCGTGGTGAACCGCACGACGCTCTCGCTCTGGCACTTCCAGCAGCTCGCGCAGCAGCTGCTCCCGCAAGAGGCTGTGTCGAAAGGAGATGGTGGCGCAGAAGAGCTGGGCGAAGGCATTGTTGGTAATGACAATTCAGAGGTCGTGGTTGGCGCGGCGAGTGAGAACCAGGACCCAGACCTGAAACAACAGCTCGAGCACGAGAGCGGAGAGGTGCGTGGGCGAATGAAGAGGAAAGGAATGACGCTGGGAGAAGGCATGGGCATCGCTGCGATCGCGTATGAGCCAGAAGACAGCGAGACCAGCGACAGCGAGTCGAGCAGCGAGAGTGACGGAGCTGGCGATGACAAAGCAGAGCTGGACGACTCGGACGCAGAGAATGAACGCCATGCAGCGTCGGTGGTCGCTGCGATGACTGAGCAGAACCTTCGCGGTGATAGTGACGAGAGCGTATTGTCGTGCGCGCGGATTACATCGGCGACCGAAGTTGGGGTCGTGTACAAACGATATCGCTGCGTCGTGTGCCTCGATGCGTCGCCCTCGACGCTCTCGATTGATCCAACGACCGGGCGGCTGTTCCTTGATATGCTGTACGAGTCGGTTGAGGTGGGTCTGCTATGGAAACGTTATGCACTGCTTGTATTCTGCCGTTTGCTTAATGTGAGTGTGTATTTTGTCAATGCAGCTCTTTATCTGGGGTCTTCTCGGGAAGATGTTTGTTGGTGACAAGACGTTTGTTCCAGAGATCCACCTCTCGGTCATGGTCCAGGGAGCACAGGTGGAATCACTGAGCGTGCTGGTCCAGGGCTACATCGTGAAACCAAGCAACGTGGTGCACCTGCTGCAGATGATCAAGGAGCGAATCCACCTCATTGAAGATGACTGGGCAGTGAAAGCCCAGGAAGAAGGCTTTGACAGTGACTACCTCCACCAGTACCACTCGACGCGAGCGAGTCTGGCGTGGATCCTGCAGAATGCCGTGTTTGCGCTCAATTCTCTACCAAGCGATGCTGCTCCGATTCTCGTCATGGTCACGGATGGTGTTGTCGACTTGTTCGACGCGTACTCGTACGACAATTTGCTGATGCAGCTCGTGCGCCACGATGTCCACTGTCATTTCCTGCGCGTCGGCGGTGGTGAGAATGCTCCAAACTCGTCGTTTGGATTCGTTCCTGACGTCGATCTACTGCGCTTCATCGCAGGGACTACTGGTGGCACGGTGTTTGACTACCTTGCGCTGCACGAAGCGTGTTATGGACAAGCGCACAGTGACGACATCAAGGAAATGACTGCGTTGCAAGAAGCGTGTTTCATTCGAACGTCGAGCGTGCATGCGATTTCGTCCCCAGTGCTAAAACTTGATGAGATGAGTTGCACCTCGTTCGACGGACGCACGCTTCTTCCGTTGCGTCCGTATCGCATGTGGCGCGAAAAGGTGCACGAGTACCGCATTTTTGCAGACGTGGAGCGTATCATGGAGGCTCGCATTCGCGAAGGCTTCATTGTCAACAAGGTTCACATCAAGAGATACCAGAGACCAGTTTCAGATGCAGCAGCAGCAGCAACGACTAACAAGCGATCGCCGGAATCTCCTCGTGGCAGTGGAGACCCAACCGGAACTGGAGGTGCATATCGAGACGTGACGAAAATCCTCATTGTGTTCTTGCTGCAATGGAAGCAGAATGTGTGGCTCGAGTACGTTGTCACGTCCACAACTGAGAGTACGGCAACGACAACAAACAAGGCAGCTAATCTGGCAGCGTCAGAATCTCGACGGTTTAGTGGACAGAGTCTGAGTTCATCTGGGATCGGCGCCAGCTTCAACTCGAAGAAGCCCGCGCACATGTTCAACAAAGAGCAATCGTACGTGGGGAAATGGAGCGAGTGGTATGTGAAGGTGAACATCTTGGCGTATTCTGACTTCCTGCGCGCGTTTGAAGACTCGGCGCAGACTTCCAGTGGAAACAACGCGTTGAGTGCAGGTGTTGGCTCTGGTTCGCCTCTCTTCTTGCACGAATACATTCGCAACGTCCAAGACGTGGATCGGGTTCTACTCCACTTGATGACGGCGACAGCTGCAGCGATTGCGCCAGTGGATTCAGGGAACCAGTACTCGTTTGGGACAAGTGGACACGCTTCCTCAAGTGTTGTGGGCAAGCAGCAAAATGCTCACCCAGTGTTCAATATCATCGGCGAACTCTCGCCTGTGCTTTGGCACCGCTGGTTTTACGTCGAGCGGTTTGAGCTTCTGTGCGTGGTGAAGAATGAGTCGTGCAGTGAGGTATTCTATCGACATGAAGACCGCGAGGTTCTCGATCGAGCGCGCTCTGTGCGAAAAGGTTTGATGAACCCATCGCGAGGGTTTCTCCAGCTTCACGGTGGAATCCCACAAACGTACAGTGTTGCAATCGGAGTGGAGAGAATCACAGATCGGCTCATAGCGGCGGTGCAGAGATGGTCGTCCCAGCGACTCTCAAAAGATCTGTTTCTTCGTTTCCTATTGCCAAGAGCGAGGGGTCAGCATTTATTGAGAAACAACAAGGCATCTGGTCCAGTGTCGAGTGCTACGGGGATCGGCAGACGGCAGCAACGACCGACTATGAATGCACAGATTGGTGGACTTGGCGGACAGCTAGACGAACCGACCTCGATCGACGGTGGCAGCAAATCGTCTCTCTGCTTTGTCCGCCTTGAGATCAAAAGCAAGACGTTGTGTGCGATCCACGTCGCATTTTTCTCGACAACAGCTGCAGCGCGAAAGCAGACGCTTAACGACCTGAAGGCGAACATCATGGCCGGGCTGAACGATGTTCCTCCGAGTCCTCTCACAACGCCTGACCCGGCAAGCGCGCAAGCGAAGTCTGTAGTTTTGTCGCAGCGTTTGATCAGCAGATTGCTGGTGACTCATGAAACACTGCTTCTCCATGATGGACTCGATGGTAGCGGGCCCCATGACCACAGCTGGGAATCGAATGGAGTGCAAGCTGTGAGCTCCTGCTGCGGAGGCAGTGAGCTTCAACTGCGAAGCGTATTTGGATCGTACATGTGGCATTCGAGTTGGCGTTGGCACATTTCCAACCCTGATTCGTTGCTGAATGTGATGCGAAGACTCCATGAAGCTCGCATTGAGAGTGGGTTCTGGGTTTTGGACTGGAAAATGGAGAGCGAAGAAGACGGTCAGAGCCCTCAGCTACATAGTATCGTCTTTGGACGAGAAATCTTGATGGAGGATGAAAACGGCAATACCAAGACGTCCCTTGTTCAGTACGCGCTTCGTCGAGTCTCCGAGACATGCCTGATGACATCGATTTGGATGGAGCCACAGCACGGTCTTGTGAAGACCCAGCTCTCCAGCCAGGTGGAAGCGAAGGACAAGTTCCACTGGGGCTTGAAGCACGCTGTTGGACATGATATTCCGTACGAAGACGCCGACTTTTCCACGAGATATCCTGCCAAACACAGCTCGGCAGCGACAGGAAAAGAGACCGGTACAGTCTCGGCAGCAAACGTGACCGATGATAGTCAAATGGAACAAGAGCGACTCTCCATGGAGAAAGAAGACATCAGTGTTGACGGATTTGGATCCACGTATCTCGGTGAAAACGATTTGCTGCAATTGATTCGAGGATACATCTTCAAGAGCGATCGTCACTTCTTGTCGTGTTTGCACACATTCGACTGTGTGATGAACTTTCGAGAGAGTATGCAGCATCTTTCGCAGATGAACAAAGACATCGAGGATATTGTCGGGTCGACGTGGAGTGCGGACAAGCTGCATGCTGCAACCTTGAAGCAACTACTGCCACCGTTCAGTACTACAAGATTGCTACGGACGTCAAAGCGGAGCACGGAGCACTTTCTGATGTACCTGGAAAATGGCGCAGAGAGTAAAGTAGCTGAAGAAAAAGAAGAGCCTAGTGCTACAGTGACGGAAGCTCTCAAAGTGTCGCTGGCGAACGAGCATCTCTATTCGATGCTTGAGCGCACTCTGCGAGGATTGAGCGATTGCGAGGTTTCTTGGACCGACTGCAACGGCTACGATATTTCGAGTCAGGGTTCGGGCGTATCCGACTGGGAAGACGTGGACCAGCTGATCAAAGAAGGGATGTCTGGGCAGATGCCGCTGTGGCTGAAAGATCACATCTCACCCTCCTTTCAGGACCGATCTTCTCAAAAGTCGCTGAGCAAAGGCAAATGCTTCGCCAAGCTGGTGGGTGACGACACTGTTGTCCTGGCGTTCCTGCCGTCTCTGGAAACACTTGAAGTCAGACAGAAAGGACCGGACAAGCTCAAGCGAAGAGCTACTACCTCGGCAGCGCAGCTTCCAGAGGCTCAACCATTGCCACGAGCGGAGCCAAAGATGTATCGTGAAAATTCATCTCCAGAGATGCAAAAGTCTGCAATCGAGCCGAACACAAGTTCTCGGATCATGCGGATGTCTGTCTCCGCCGACGACATTGTTCTGTATCAGGAAAGACGCCTTAGTTTTCGCGAGGGCTACAAATCCTGGCGCATGGGGCATTACCAAGGCGCTCGAGATGATAAGCAGAGCACCGGTGACGACTTTCGGAATCTTCGGCTAGCGTCTACTCCAGAAGACCATGAGTTCTGTGAAGAAATCAGTCGCCAAACTGACTATGGATGCGATTTCCACTTGATGATCGAGCGAGAAGGCGGTGCGCTTGGGTCGGGGTTTTTTCAGGTGGCATTCTATGAGTGCTCCATCACGCGTCTCTCTGCTGATCTGCATGATTGCAGACGAAACGAGGGCGCGTCCCGTCTTGATCTTCCGCAAAGGATCCTCAAGCAGCTTTTCTTTTCAAGTGCCGCTCCAGCCAAGACCCAAGAAGAGCCTCCAGCATCAACGCCTGCTACTGTCAACGCTCGACAGAAGCCAGTGCTGCGTTCACCTGCAGGTGCACTACTTCCTCCTGCTTTCCAAAGCCCGCTGCCTGTGCTTAGTGCCAGCTCAATCGCGTCTCGCCGCTTTCAAAAGAAAGTCAAGCGAGCCCACGAGCACAATTTCTCTCGTGGAGTGTACATCGCATTACGAGACGGCAGCAATGTACAGCAGAGCGACTTGCTCCAAGCGCTCACAAGCTGCATTGAGGTTCCTGTTGATCTGGATATCACATTGCTCTATCGCATGATGCAAGCGACTTCCCCAAGACGCGGGTTTCAATCGCTAGTGGGTGGTAGTCATCGCTCAGGACTCAAGGAGAAATTGGACAAGGCGTTCGAGAAGATTCTATCGTCGGCGTTTATCCCCATCCCAGGTACGAAATATTACTATTTCACTGGGAGTGAGATTGCGTCCTTTGAAGATGCAGTAGACGCTGAGTATGACCTGCATTTCCTTATGGATGACTCGGAAGAAGTGAGCTCTTCGACTGTACCCGAAGATGACGTGAGACCGGCTTTAGGTGATGGCATCGACAGTGTTCAGGACCCCAGACCTACTATCGAAGCTAGTCCAGCTGCTGTCTTTTCGCCTGCGTCGAAGCCACCTTTACCAAAATCGTCGCCAATGGCAATATCAAGTGGAGCGGATGTCGCCAAGTCTGGACGCAGATTTAAAGATCTTGGTCGTCCTCCGCCAGTGAATACGAATTCTGCCGAGCTGCCGCTGATGGATCAACACCCAGGCGTCGAGGAAGATGCTGAGTTCAACAAGGAAGTAGCAGTTGCGACCTCCATCTTCTCGGCGCCGTTTTTCTTCCGCTTTGAGTGCCGAGAAGTCAGCACGCCCCGAGCTCAGAGAGGCATCAACATCAGCGAAGATGCAATTGCTGCTCGCGATAATTTGCATCGCAGCTCGAGTACGAAGTCGTTTGTGGACATGCAGAAGGATTGGCTTGCTAAGAACGACGAGAAGAAGCTTCCAGGTGGTGCTAAAGAAGAGTTCATGAAGCGATTTGACTCTCTTCTGAGCAAGGACACACCAGAGGCGATGGTATCCCAGGTCGCCGAGTGGTTTGGAAAAGCCCCATCTTCCCGGATTGCGCTTCGTCTCATCACGTTGACGCTGCCGAATGAACAGCTCATTGATCCATCTCGACAGCACACTGCAAGCCAACCCCAAATGCCGTTTGAGATGGACGACAGTGTTCATGGAGGAGGAGGCGGTAAGCTGCCGCCGTCAAGAGCCCATGTAATTTCGACCTTGCCTCTTTTCCAGAGACAAGCACTGAAGCGTGTTCGAAAAGACATCAAGGAGTGGTGCAGTGTGGAAGTCCTGGGCATCCTGAGAGCTGCAAATACGATCACGCCGTCGATAAGTCAGCTTGTGCAGCGGCTGTTTGATGATCTCCCGTCGAATTCGATCACAAAGGCGAAGTACCCGCTGGATTTTGTGGCAACAAGCCAAGATGCGCTTGGAAACCCAGTCGAGTTGTTCAAGAAGGAATTGGAGAGAGGCTCGTTGCTCCACGTTTACCACTCGAATGGAGTGTATTTTGTTATTGAGAACAAGGAAGCCCAGGAATGCAAACCAAGTGAAGGTGCAGATGCAGATGTGGATGCTGAAGCGGAGGCGCAGAAATTCGAGATTCCGTTCTGGGCGTATTTTACAGTTGAAACGGACCACGTCGCCCTTCAGCTGCACCACCCGGATCGGTTCACGACTTCCCCACAGTCATTTGATCGCCTTGGAGTGCTGACTCGTCTGCACATGGGTGTGATGGATGCCTGCAAGCGCGTGAATCAGTTCTTGCTCCTTCTCCAGCTTCATGAGACGCGAACATGCAACGGGTTCTTGCTTCCAGCTACAAGTAACCAAGTCTCAAGTCCAAGATCTCCAAAGCGAAGAGATTCTGCGTCCACTTCCTTTGGACTTGGTGCGAGCGAGCACTTTTTCTGGCCGGGTCAGTTCCAGTGCGATCTCCAGTACTCGGCGTTTTTCAAGCTGCACGAGCGACTTTCGGCGAGCATGGCGCTGAATATTCTGTGCACGTCGGCTCTGGAGCAGTTCCAAGTGCACAACCGGCGCCACATGTTTGTGTACCGTGACCGCGGAGGGCATGTGTTTTATATGAAAATCAGCATCAAGCACGAGCAGGCATCTGGACAAGAGAAGCAAGATCGAAGGCGAGTGACGCGCATTGGCAGTGGGTCTATAGGTGGAGTGATTCCTTCTTCGACGTCGTCATCTTCTGGTGCCTCCGGTGTTGCTGGAATTTTGCTGGAAGTATTTGGAGTGTGCGCAGCTGGTGAAGAAGTTACCCACGAGCTTTGTCGAGTGTTGGAGAGAAAGCTCGATGAAGCGACTCAGTTGATCCTGATGAAGCTCTTGGCTCGAAATGCCAAGTTCCAGCTCAGTCCCTCCGACATGGCATTCGTGTGTCCGTCGGGAGGAAAGCCTGCGCAAGTCATCGAGTTCCTCTTGCCAGCAAAGTTGCACGGAGCGTCATCGTTGCTACAGTTTTTATCCCAGACATTCTCGTCGGCTCCGTACATTCGTCATGTGAGCAACGTTGGATCGTCAAGTCGGGCTCAAGGTGATGAAGGTGGAGTGATGCGTGGAGGAAGGAGACACTCGCTTCAAGGAGCAGCTTTAGAGAAACCAGATCCAGCTGAAAAACCAAAATCTCCTGGACCAAATGACCCAGCCTTCGTCCACCCGTCTCTGTTTTTCGTGTGCGACAGTCCTGGCGAGGTCAGTGACAGCAAAGCGGGATCTGATGTGATTTCGCCAGTTTTCTTGTCCCCCAGACACTCACCAAGCTCAGAGACGACCGTGAAGCCGACGATTGTGGACCAGGTGTCCTACGTGCTGAACCTGAACCCAGAGTTGCGCCTTTCTCCTGGCTTCCTTTCGCGGATTGGTCGAGGTCTTGCAGTGCTTCGCATTGAACTGGTTCAAGACCAAACGGTTGGAGCTCAACAAGATGACGGCGACCACATTATCAAGTCACTCGAAGGGTTTGACGACGCAAAACAATCAGGATCTGAACCCTCTTCCTTGGTTGGAACGCACCAAGTTGTTCGCTGCCAGCTTTGGATCCGTGGGAGCATTAGCATGAGTGAGCTAACTCAGCTAGTGGAGTCCAATCTTCGCGAAGCTATGCTGGATTACCAGATCGAAGCGACTTTGAAATCACTCGCCGCGCGCTCCACATGTGGATTAGAGCAAAGCGCGCGCGCAACAGCTCCATCGGTGTTGCCACAAGAAGTGGGGTACCTCAATTCTCTGTTTGAGAGATCCTACAGCCTCTCGTCGGCTTCTGTGACGAAACTGGTGCTTCCGACATCGATCGCTCCGTGGGATATGCAGCATGTGGTTCGTCAGCTGCAGTCGTTTCTGCGATGCGTTCCGTCGCACCTCCGACCAGCGATTTACTCGAAGCGAAAAGTGGGCGACACGTTCAAGTTTCACGAGCTTGGCAATGTTCAGGAGCATGGGGAACTTTGGAGCGAGCGTGATAGTCACCAGTTTTTTCGACTGGTTGCTCGGCTAGAAACGAAAGCGTCCGAGTCTCCCAGCGATGTTTCTGAAGGGACAACTACAGCACTCGCTCATCATCACCATCATCATCCCCCAAGAAATCTTTCGCGAATGCTGCATTTGAACCACTCGGACTCGATCCAGTCGGATTTGTCTGATATGGACTCGGTGTCGAACAAGCTGCCTCTCACGTGGACGTCGATGAGTGGCTCCGACGTGAACATGAACGCGCTCATTCACTCGACGAACTCAGGCTCGTCAATGGCGGTATCGCAGTCTGCGCACATACTGAAAGAGTTTTCAGAGAACGAACTGCTGCTTTACCCGAATAGCCACGCAACACATAGCCTGTCTTCGTCAGGCTCCAACATCGAAATGATGTCGTCAGCAGCTTCGTTTGAAGGAGAATCATCGTCAAACCGATCCTTCTACTACGTGATCGACGTCTCGTGTACTGACGGCGTGCAGGCCTATGGCTACAACATGAGTAACGCGGTCGTGGATACGATTTTGGTGCAGTTTGCTCGAATCCTGACGTGGTCGAAGCTTCGCGAGAGTCTGCTTCGCAATCTGCTGTTTGAGAAGAGTGGGCTTTCGCACAGCGCGCCTATTGGCTCCAATGTCGTGCATCCAAGAGACCTGTACGCCGGTGGTGGGGGAAGCGTGATGGGCAAAAACTCCTTTACGCTCCCGAAAGACTTCTGTGTCAACTTTGTCGAGTTCTGGAAGCCAGTGATGATGATCTTGACAGGGAACTCTGCGATCCCACGGTTGCTGGATTCTGCGCTGCTGCGGGCGATTGAAGGCAGCTCACTGGGAAAGTATCTTCGTGAGGCGCACACAATGGCGTCCGATCGCAGCGACCTCCTCCGACCTCGAGCGGTTAGCAATGCGAGTCTGCAAGGAGGAAGTAGTGGTCCACCAGAGTTACATCGAGAAGTCTCGAGCCAGTCGTCCTCGCGAAGTCTCCGCGGCGAAAACATTGGTCAGCAAAAATCGCTGTCGGCAGTTGGCAGAAGCGGCTCATCGACTGGACTGAAGATGGATCGAACTATGCCGTCTCCTACAAAGCGAGGTATGCCAGGAGGTCCCACGGGGCCGTATCCAGGAGGGAATACTGGTGCAACCGCAGCCACCAACCCACGGATGCGTGTAAATGCTGGAGCGGCAAACGCTCTTCTTGCTGCACGGGCTCGTGCCAGAGGCGCTTTGCCGGGGCGTTTAGGTGGCCCAGGTGCGTCTTCGAAGCCTGCTGGCTCTGCAGACTCCGTTGCCCCTTGGGATCTGCCGCTCACAAACGTCAAGGGTCCGGTGCTGACAGGTAGCGGTGCACCCGAGCCTGCAGGAGCCGCAGTAAACGAATCGACGAGCATCAAGCCTCAAACAAGCGGGTTGCCAACTGATGCTGGAATGAAACGACCAGTTGTAAAAGCTGGGAATTTGTCGCTGAGAGACCTTAGTTCTCCAATCTCGTCACCAGTGCACGGAGTTGGCTCTGGATTTGCTGGATCTCAGTCTCGACAGAACTCCTCGGCGTCGAACAACGGAATGAGTGTGAGCTTTTCGTGGAGGAAACAGCTCGAGGTTGCTTGGGGTCCGCGCTTCAAGTACCACGATGGCTTTGCACACGCTCTTGTTGAAGAGAAGGCGATCAAACCAAACGACTCGACGAGTGATGTTTCCTCAGTGACGAAAGAGCAGCAAAGTGATCAGATGCGAAAGAACCCGTTGTGCCGCTTCAGTGGCGCGTTCCTGAAACGCTGGCAGGAGTATGAAGATCGGTCCACAAGCCACACGATTTGCTTGAATCTGTTTGAGAAGCTCGTGACAATGAAACCAGGCGACGAAATGGACGAACCAGTAGCGCTCAGTATTGTCAACCGCATGTTGCAGAGCGGTCACCAGATTCTTCACCAGCGTTTCCGGGTCACTTTTGTGGAGCGCTGGGAGGTGGTCAAAGTCGATGAAGAGTACATGGAAGAAGACATGCAAGATGGACGCCTGCGCGCACTGCAAGCATCGATGGACCTCGTCAACCTATTGTCGTACAAGAAAGAGTTTGTGTTTGCTGGCAACGAGTGCACGATCGCAAACTTCTACACCGAGCACACAGTGCTGGGCATGTGCGCGAACGAAGGGGATGCTGTTCGGGATATGAAAAAGCAAATCATGAAGAACATTTTCCACCTGAAAATGGAAGTCGCGCACGATTTCTACGACCAATACGCGATTCATCTGCGAGCCCTCGGCTTCCGCCATCTTCGCACTCTCTCGAACAACAGCCGGTCATCTGGCTTGCCAACTCAAGTATTGTCGTCGGTGACGTCGCTTTCGTCGCTGTCTGTTGTCGACATGGTTGCGTCCGATGGTGAAGGGTTTACCGAGTATTTCTACTTTCCAGGCAGGTCACAAGGGAAATTGAAGGGCTGGCAAGCATACGCTAGAGGATCTCCTGCTTCTCCTGGTGCTGGTGCTTATCCAGCGACATTGCTGTTGCTTGAACTCAAGTCCGATCATCATGGTGTGCGACTCGGTGTGGTGCTCGTGAACGAGAGCGACCTCGTGCAGCAGGATATGGGATTCCAGAGCCGTCTCTCACCTCCAAAATCAACTCCCGTGCCTAGTGAACGAGAGAAGAAGGTTGTCGTGTCAGGCGAGATGATCCGGTCGGTCACGACGTGGTTGCGCGAGACGCTTCGCACACGAGCAATCATTTACGGTTTCACGATTCGGTTCTTCCAAAAGTATCTCACGAAGTGGTCGAATGATCAGCACGAGCGAGAGCAAGCGGGCAGCAGTGGTGGGCTCGATGCAGATGCTGATATTGTAGACGGATCTCTCTTGTCATCGTCGCTATTGACGTCGCAGTCAGGAAACGACATCCACTCGTTCCAGAACATCGTCAAGGGCGTGCGCTGTTTTTTGCACGCGTATCCAGAGCCGCCATCTGTGATTGGGACTTCGCCGAAAATAGCGACAATGGCGTCATCGTCGTCGACAACATCGGACCGAATGCTGCACCAGCAGCGCGGCAACATCATCGCTCAACAACAGCAATCTCGAGATAGCCTCTTGCGCACAGCAGTGGTCGAGTTGCCGCCGACGCAGTTGCACTCCAACTTCTCCGAGTCAATCCTGGTGAAGATCCTGCTTCGGTACATTGCGTGCCACGGCGCGCGGTACGAAGTGCTTGACCTGATGCAGTTCGGGACCCCCGACGCTGTTGTCTGCCACTCGCCATCTGGTAGCTTCTTCCACCGCCATCCTTCGAGCGGCGGACCTAAGCCGTTCGGATACCTTCCTCCGCGCAAGCAGTTCAACGGCTACTCGCTGCTGATCACGACGCAGAGTCTAGCGGAAGGCTTCGGCTTGCAAGCCCACGACAAGAAGCGAAGGAAGAACTGTATCCAGCTGATCTTGCTCAAGAGCGTGCCGAATGCGCTTGGTGTGGGCAACGGCGTGCTTCCAGTGGAACGCGCGCTGATGGAAGCAGAGTTCTTCGTGCAAGAACTGTTCCGCGTGGCTGCGCAGCACTATGAGCGCGACCTGCTCTGGTCGCGACTGCTGTACGATGACACGACCGGTCCCGGCGCGAAAGTGGCGTCGACGCTCGCGCTGCCAGCCAACCATTTCCAGGTTGAAGTTGGTCCGCAGCAGCTCGAAGAATGTCTGAGGCTGTCGGTGTGCACTCCATTGGAAGAGATCGACCCGACGCTCGCGCAGCTCATGCAGGTGGACGGCGTGAACTGGCAGGAGTTTGCGCTGCGGCTTCGCGATCTGTACGCCGCCGAGCTGCGCGAGTACCAGTTCACGGGAGAAGAGGCGTGCCACTTTTTGCTGCTCTGTCCGAACACGCATGACCTGATCATCCACCTGACGTTCGAGAGCGGCTTGGGGGAAGAGCCACTGCTGGACTTCGGGAACAGCGTCGTCAGCAGCGTGAACAGCTCGGTCAACCTCGCCAGCGGCGATGCGAACCGCGTCAAGATCGAGATCTGCCGCCGCGAAGAACCTCCGAACCGGAGGTTTACGTTCGCGCAGCGGCGCGTGATCACAGATTTCGTGAACAGTATCGTGCACTGGCAGTGGCGCAGTCTACTCTACGACTGAAGGATGATGAGTGCGGCGGCGATAAAGAAGAGCGGCGTGGCGATGATGCAGGTGGCTGCTGGATTTTTCGAGAGCGAGTGGAGACTGGTGCAAGTGTAATTTCAATGTGGTAATGTTTGCAAAGTAGGTTCGCGCGAAGGCGAACAAAGCATCATCATGGGTCCCCACCATTTTCATTTCAATTCGCCAGCGTAAACGGAATTGCCAGGTAGCGTTAGTTGCGTTTGATTCACATGGCGCTGCTGACTTTTTTTTCTCGCAGCTCGGTTTCACTAATTATGCAATTGCAAAGGCATTCCCTGAATACAAACAGCACACAGTTCTTGCGACTGATCAGATGAATATGCAAATGAAGAGGCATGCGCGTCATTCACTATCTGGCTTCTCACTTCCAATCCCGCAAATCAAGAGACACCAGCCGCGCTTACTAACGCACACGCAGTCACGCCCAGCACCGTTAGTACACCACAGCAGCAACCACCATGCAAAGCGCGCCGTCCTCCTCCTCCCCCAAACGCCACGAGACCTACGACGTCATCTGGCGCCAGCACGCACTGGGGCTCAACTTCACGCTCAACGAGAAGGACCAGCCCGTGATCTGCCAGGTACCCGACAACTCGTCGCCGGACGTGCTGCAGTCCCCCGCGGCCGTGGGTGACGTGCTCGTGGCGTTCCAGCTGCGCAATGCGCCCGTGGAGTCGGCCACGCCGTTCCACCAGGCGATGAAGGTCCTGCAGCGCGCCGAGCTGCCGATCGCGCTGCGCTTCGTGTCCCGCAAGGACGACCTCCCGGTGCGCGTGGACGCCGCGGACGTCGAGAAGAAGTACACGTTTACGTGGCAGCCGCAGCAGCCGCTCGGCGTGTCGCTCGCCATGGACCCGTGTTCGCTGCACACGATCATCACGCGCATCGACCCGCAGAAGATCTCGCCGGACTTCCACAAGCTCGAGCCGCAAGTGGGCGACGTGCTCATGCTCGTTCAAAGTGGCGATAGCACCGATGGGGACAGCGTGCAGCTCGACCAGATGCGCTTCGAAGACATCATCCGCACGCTACGCGAGTTCCCGCGACCGTCGCAGCTCACGTTCGCGCGCCTCGTTGAAGAACAGGACGGCACCATGCTAGGAAAGTCGCCGCCTGCGAGTCCAAGCGCCACCCCCTCGCATCATCAACAGCTGACACCACCACCACCGCAACAGCAGCATCCGCGTCTGCGTCCGGTGCCTTTCGCGGCGCGCCAGAGCTTCCGCATTGACACGCGCACGCCCGCGAAGCCCAAGGCTACCCCTGGCTCGACCGGCGCAGACCTCAAGAAGGACGAGAAGAAGTTCTACAAGGTGATCTACGCTGGCGGTCGCGTGGGGCTCCAGCTGCGCGACTGCAGCAGGGAGGACTCGGAGAAGGACAAGAAGAAGGACATCAACAAGACCAAGACCAAGGGCTACAGCGTCTGCATCAAGGAGGTGACGGATGCCACGTCGGCTCCGGGTCTCGAGAACGGATCACCGGGCGACCTGCTCATGGCCATCGGCCGTATGGACCTGCAGCACTTGCCGTTCGATCAGGTGCAGCGCGAACTGGCCAAGATCCACACGCCCACCGAGCTGCTCTTCAAGAAGCGCGCGTACGCAGGCTCGTCCTCTGGCGGCTCGCTCGTGGACGCGCTCTTCCTGTTCCTCATCTGATTGTAGTGTGCGCTACTGAAGTTGTGAGTGTGTGAGTGACAAGTGATGACCACCACAGGATAATGAATGAATGAAATGAATGAAAGAGACACACAAGTACACATGGTGGACATCCACATACTCCATCAGCGATTATACCTGAATATCATACACACGACTGGCTGGTTGACTGGTTCCGTTGGCTTGCAGTTTACACCACGCTGTTCAGCATTGACGCTCGCCGACGCTTGTTTGGCGTCACGTCGGGCGTCGGGAGCTGCTCTGCGTCTTCTTCACGGGCTGCTGCTACGGTCTCGTAAACGACCGACGGCGGCTGCGGCGGTGGCACTGCTGACGGAGAGAAAAGTCCGTTGCGCATGGAGCTGCTACCGTAGGCAGCTACTCCATTCATACTTGCAACACCACGAGCAGGCTGCGCGAGCGGAGTCATGCGTTGCAACATGCCCAGCAGCAGGTTCTGCCCTTCGGCCAGGTAGCTGATCTGCTGCGCCAGCTCGCTGAATTTTTGGTCGACCGCCTGCATCCACTCGACCGACACAGCACGCATACCTGGATCAACTGTAGCCACCTGGTTCTGCGCTGTCTGCGTCGCTGCTGCTGCAACAGCAGCAGGTCGCTTCACGCTCGAAGCAACAGCAGCTGCGACAGCAGCTTTCCGTACGTTTGTTGTACTTGCTGTTGGTGCTGAAGCTGGTGCAGCTGTAGTAGAAGCAGCAACAGTCGTACTGGTAGTATGTCTCGCTGCTGTGGTTGCTGCTCGAGGTTGTGGCGTGCGTCGCTGCTGCTGCGGCGGCGGCGGCGTTATCTGCGCTCCTTCTGTGGCCCCCGCATCGTATCCTGTCGCCGCTGCTACTCGTGCTGCGTCTTCTTCTGCATCTCCGCCTGGCGCTGTCTTGCTACCTCTGCGCACGGAAAAGTTCTTGCGCTGCTTGAAGCGCGCGACCCAGCCGCTGGACGCCTTGAACGAGTTCTCGCTGCCCGCTGACACGTCCGGGTGCATCTCGCGGAAAATGAACATGGCTTTCTCCTGGAGGTCCTTGTCCTTCACGCGCTCGCCGCGCGCAGTCTGCATGATCACCCACTGCTCGAGCTCGTCCTCGAGCTCGCCGTACATGGACTTGCGGCCGCAGCCGTCGAGGCGGAATGAGTTGCGCGCCGCGCCGCTGCCGCCCGCCGCCGCGAGCCGCTCGACCATGAGCTCCTTCTTGGCGACCCAGTGCATGACGTTGGATTTGCTCAGCCCGTACTCGCGCGCCAGCGCATCGAAGCCCCGGCCCGGCACGCCCGGTGCGTACTGGTTCGCAACCTCCAGCTTGAACTCCAGATTGTACTGGTTGCGCTTCCGCGGCGGCGCGGGCGTCACTGCCGCTGAGCCACCATGGTTCTCATGGCGCTCTTCAAATTCCTCCATGATAAGGATAGGATGATAGCTCTTGAATGAGAGATTCTATTCGAGAATGAAGAGCGTTGTAAGCGAGGGAAAATGGAACCCTCACAGCTTGATTTCAGTATGCGAGCTACACATGTTGATTTCAGTATGACCGACCATAAAGTAGCCTTATCCGATTTATCGGCTTGAACAATTGTGAGTGACCATACTGAAACGAAGACAAATGCGTTGCATGCAGTTGTGTGTGCGAGAGATGCGATCGAAACTGAGAATCGCAGACAAGAAGCGAGCGTGCGGAAGAGCTGCCAAGAGGAGCGAGCTCAGGGAGGATCGCTTCGCGTGACTCGACAGATCTGCTCAGCGCACACCGCAACGCCCACGAATGGAGGTGGCGTCCACGTCCAACGCGCCCATCGCGCCGCCACCGTCTGGCACGGGCAGCTCGTCGCCCGAGGCGCGCACGCGGCTGCTGGTGCGCGATCCTGCTCTCAACGAAGAAGCGCACGCCGTGCGCATGAACGTGCTCAACAGTAGCGTGGCGGAGGCGCGCGATGCACGCAATACGCGGCTGATCATGTGGGTGATCACGCTCGTGAATGTGCCGCAGATTGTGGCGGCGTCAGTCATCATGGGGCTCAAATGGAAGGACGAGACGCTCTGCTACCGCATCCAGATCTGGGTGCTCATCCACACGATCCACCTGGCGCTCACACTGTCGCTTGAGTGGGTGCTCTACTTCCTGAACGGCGATGGCAGCAACCGCACGATCCGCTGGCGAGAGCAGTACATGGCGTACATCAGCCAGCTCAAGTACGGGCTCGACTTGGTCGGACTCTTTTGGTTCCTCGTGGGCAACATGTGGGTCATCAGCGACGGCGCGCGCTGCGACGACGGCTCGACGATGTACCACCTGGCGCTCTGGATGATCATCATCTCGTACGCCAAGATCTTTTTGCCGTGTTTGCTGCTGCTAGCGCTGCTGCCGGTGATCTGCTTCTGTCTGCCCTGCGTCATCCGCCTGCTGAGTCGGCTACAAGACCCGATGCGCGGCAAAGGCGCCACGAAAGACGTACGTTTTGTCATTGCTTGGTGTGTTGATATAGTAGTGCTGTCTGCTTATATACTGACACTGACTGTGAATGGTGCTGTTGCTATTGAATAGGTGATCAACCAGCTGACGACGCAAAAGTTTCAGCCGTCGCAGTTCGCGCCGGAGGACTCGAGCTGCTGTATCTGTCTGAATGATTACGAACTCCACCAGGACCTGCGCGTGCTGCCGTGCTCGCACCACTTTCACAAGGACTGCGTGGACGAGTGGCTCATGGTCAACTCGACGTGCCCCACGTGCCGAACGTCCATTTTTGACGGCGCGACCAGCAATTCGACCAACAATGGCGGCGACACCCCGCACGGCACCGAGCAAGACGTGATGCGCAACGTCTAGTCCACCCACGAAGCCACACCCAGAGAGAGAGAGAGAGAGAGAGAGAGTAACATCGAAAACGAAGAACGCGTGGCTGGCAGTGTATTGGGAGTTTGAGGGAGAATGAAGGATGAATCTTTATATATTTGAATGCGTTTGTAAGCATCTACTGCCTTTGTTTGTGGTTGCTTATCTGAACGCGATCTCGAGAAATCTTGACAAGAACAGCCAAGAAGCTCGCGTTTATTAGTGGGTTCAAGACACGGACACGACGTTGAATGCCTTCAGGACGCGCGAAGTCTCGCTTTCCAAAGCACCGTGGCACTGCTTTAGCAAATCTGATGTTGATTGAGAAGAGTTGAAACGCCAGTAAGGAGACGGTGAAGGACGATTCAATAAGAAACATGTACCCAAGCGCTATGAGCAATAGCTGGAGCTCACCATCGAGTTTTCTTGTGCTCTGCTCGATGAAAGAGTCCGCGTCGGAGATCAGGTACACCACTTTTGGGACAGAGAAAGCTAGATACATTGCGAAGGCGTTGGCGTTGCCATGATGAGCATGTGATTTTTGAATTTCAACATTCATCGAAGCACGAGCGCAGCAATCTCACCTGCAGAGCTTCTTGGAGACCTCTCCTCGTTGTCCACACACTGGTTTGCTATCGCTGTACTTTGTACCAGCTGCCACAACGTACAATCAAAACGCATTTCGAGTTTCTCATTATCTCATGACATGGATGGGCGCAAGATAAACACAGCCATACAAATGATCTTGTTGGATCGTGCTTACGTGACAGAGAGCGACCGCCTCGCCATTCAGCAACAACAGATTTGGCAGCACACTCATCACGAGCGCCACGAGGTCGCCACGCGCGGCCACGGGGTTGTCTTGCAAGTGCAGACTTCGCAGTTGCGGCAGCTACCAAATGTACAACCAACATTTTGCAAAACCGTAGGTAGAGAATTACAAATTCAATTGCATCCTTGGTCAACTGACTGACTCACTTTGGATGTGAGAGCTTGGAAGTCGATGGAGACGATCTCGTTTGCCTGTGGTCAAGGAAACGAGACAGATTCGTGACAGAGCGAGGAGGATTCACGGGTGGTTGGCTCGTGTTCTTTACCCCAAGCGAGAGTTCTTCGAGTGCAGGACACGGAGGGAGATCATCTGTATTCGCGACAGTTCAAGACAAAGACAATCAGCATGATAAGGACACAAAACTTGAGATCCCATTGTCAGACCGAGTTTTACACAGTCCCGACCAATGCTTGTGAGCTTGTTGCTGGACAAATTGAGCGATCTGAGGGTAGCGAGCGATGGAAATCCGTCGAGAGTGCAAAGCTGGTAGGCGATTCAAAGCGTTGCTAAAGAACTCAGAGGTGCCAACACTCTTAATGAAGGATAGCTACTACATGTGAGTCTACCTGATTGCCTCCCAGGCTGATCTCGACCGCGCTGACGCACTTGTCCAAATGAGCGAGTCGACCAATTTCTATCAAAAAGGGAGAAGTAACGGGTTAGTTTTTCAGCACGATTTTGCATCGTCATCCTCGCAAGACGCAACGCCTGAAGGTCGATGGCTGACACACCGGCGTGCGAGAGGTCGAGCAGCGTGATGCAGCTCAGGTCGAAGTGCTTGCTGCGGCGCTTGATCAGGTCCTCCGACAGCCCCATCTTGCCGATAAAGAGATGAGATTGACTGCAGACAGCCAACCCAACCCGACTTTTCACAAATCAATCACTACAGCGAAACCCAAAAACCAACAACTAGGGCTATATATACTCACAACATGTATTCATGCGGCATCTCATGGCAACTCCCAGAAAGATACACAGGAATCTGGTTCTTGCTTGCTGTTGTGTTATGCGCAGAGGCTGTCGAGGAACTCGGCCGGGGTCGCCTTCCTGTCGCTGCCGCTGAGGCGCACGAGACACTCTGGCAGCTTCGTCTCCTTCAGGTTCGAGAGCGCGGTCGGGCAGCTGCGGCCCATGCACACGATGTGCTGCTGCTCGCCCGTCGGGTACGCGGCGAACGGGAAGAGCGCGAAGCCCGAGTCGCGCTCGCAGGCGGCGAGGATGCCGCCCTGTTTGTCCACCGCCTGGGCGATCTGCTCCAGCTGGTCGGCCGTGCAGTCGACCACGAGCGTCTTGGCGGACGAGGGCGACGGCAGTAGTGGTGCAAGGAGCGCGAGCGAGAACATGGACGCGAGCTTCATGGTGCTACGGGGAATCTTTGACAAATCTGGGAATGGTTTTAGTCAGTGATACACAGCGAGTCAACGTGAAGGAATTGCTCATGTACAGACAATATACATTTACAAAGGCTCTATTTACATTAGATGCCTTAGCTCGGTCAAAGCTGATATATACTAATATCTAAGGCTATACATATATGGAGGTATGTGGAATGCATGTTGTAGGTGTTGCTTTTACTCTCTATCCTACTGTTGGCTTGTGTTTAACGCGCTCGTGGTTCCATCGCTCGACACCCATTCGCTCTCATTCGCCACCTTTGGCCTCTTGAGCTTAAGGCACAAGACTCAAGAACCACAAACACAACCTGATCTACCATGGAAGAACCAGAGAGCAACTCCGGCGCCGAGCCAGAAAGAAAGAGAAAACGGAATCCTGAATACTGGGATCGCAGGAACCGACGGGCAACAGAGACGACTGCAGCGATCAAGAGAGGGCTCGCGAGGCTGAGCAAGGACAAGCACATGATGGCGCTGCTGGAGATGTACGTTGGCTTTGCAAGCCGGGTAGCCTGCGAGGCCTCTCTGCTTGTCACCTTGCACGTGATCAGACTCATAAGCAAGGGCAAAGCAGTCCCCCTCTCTCGCAGACGTTCTTCAGCCGCTGCCTGGCATCGATCACCAACTTGGGCACTAGCCGCACGACCCGAGAGAAAGATAAGGGCCCGTTCGAGAGCGTCCAGGCCGACTCGCTACTGCTTCCTGAAAGCTACGAGCCGATCGAGCGCACACCATCGCTAGCGGTCGTTCTCGAGAACATCGCGCAGCAAACGCGCGAGAACTTCGCAGTCGGCGTTTCGGCGAACTACTTCAGTCGCGTTGGGCGGTGGCTCAGACTCAAGACCCAAGAACGGTCATCTAGCACTGCCACCACCTACTCCAGCGACAACGAATCGCGGATCGTCAAAAGCCTGATCTCGCTGTTGCTCAGAGCGAGTACTCAAGACGAACCCTCCCTGGACCGACTCGTTCTCCAGTACTCGAGGTTGCAGCAGTATCCTATCCCATACACGGAGATGCGATGACTCCAGTCGCCGGCGAATGAGGTTCACAACAAGATACCGCTGCCGCTCAACCTCTGAGAAATCACACGCCACAGATCTAAGCGGAGGGTTAGCGAAGACGCTAGTCGTCTGGGGAGACGCGTAGTTCCCATCAGCCGGACACGGGAGTCCGGCGGTTCCCACAAGCACGCTGCGGAGGAAGGTCGGCTGCAGGTTGTAGACGGTGGACCAGAACGAGTTTCGCATTTTGAAACTTTGCTGCGCGTGTTATCGAGAGATGACCGAGTATCGCAACCTGAGCACAAGCCAAGTACCCTGGACGCGGCGTGTTTGTTCCAACAACGTATGCCCACGCCGCGTCTGGGACAGAAACGTGTCCGCAGCGATCAACATCCTCGCTCTATTCCTCTGCCGAGTCCGTGGTGAACCGCCCCTCCTGCCTTCCAGAGAGCCGTCGCCACCCCGACCGTAGCACAGGTAGCGTGAGGATGTGAACTTGCTGTTCAGGATACACTGGACGGCAACGCGAGTCGAACATCCTAGGATTGAGACACAATCATGTGGGTTTCCATTACTACTAACAGCAATGCCAAGCGGTGAAGTGGTCACCATGCCCAAATCTTCATGATGAATGGTGTGCACTGGTGTACTGACGTTTATTGCAGCTGTATGCGAGAACAAGCTGACTGCATCACACGCACAACAATTGATAAATCGTTTGCATTCGGGAATGGATCGATCGACAGCCCTCCATAAATGTTCATTTCGCGAATGAGGGTCGTGAAAGCACGAGTCGTCGCGATTCGCGCATCGATAGGTCGAGCCATTATTTTGTCTAATCGGCTATCCAGAAGCAATCTGCGCTTGATCCGGTCGGGTCGCATGTATGCATGTGGCTCTCTCTTACATATGAATCTGTGATCACAACGTAAAACAACAGGAATGCAGATCACGAAAGCCTTATCTTGTACCACAACGGCGCGGTGTCGGACAACATGCAGCACACCCCACCACGCGCGCGACAATCAATCGTACCCATTGACTACTTGCGAAGCGGAAATGAACAGACGTACCCAACAACAACCATGTCAAAACGCGTGTCGCCGCCACCGCGCGTCCGTTCACCAGCGTCTATGCACAAGCGCGCTACCCACGCGTGTCTTCAATTTAACACGCAGCACCGCAAAACAGGTCACCAGTCAGCTCCTGCCGATGCGAAAGGCGTCAGAGATTCTTGATGCCCGCCAATGCGGCGCCGCATAAAGCGCGTGTTGAGCAAGCGCCGCATGTCCGTCCACGCAGCAAAACACGAAGAAGAAGAGAGCTCCGGATCCTGATAGAAAAATGGAACAAAACGACCTAAAAGACTGAGATCTCCCAAGGAGCCCAAGGACGGGCGTTTGAACGGAAATGATGTCATGCGTGCGCCACAAACAACAGCGCCATAATGCCACTATCTTTATCCCGCGATTACTCAACCACAGGCGCGCTCTGCGATGGTTGAAGCGAGCGAGCGACACGCAGTAGCTTCTGGGTCGCGTTTCTCTTGCGATTTGAAAAATGGTTCTCTTTTCCAGAACGCCCATGCTTCTGGCAGAAATCCGGCCAGGTGTAATAATGGTAGAATTTTGCTGAGTTTACAAGAATATTTTAAACGGGTTTGCTCTGAACTGGGATCTTTCAGGTTTGATATCGACGTGCGGGAAGCAAACGTAGCGGCCTTGTGATAGAAGATATGCCGTTCATGGAGAGATGGGCACCTCAACTTGAAGAACGGAACAGCGTGACAGATATCAGACGAAAAGAGAAGGCTAGGCACAGTGTACACATGAAGCTTCAGATCCAACATATTTCTTTCAAACGGTATACATTCTCCATTTAAACTTACAGAATGGCGAAATATATTACGATACTGCAAAATTACTATTCGCCGGTAATTTTTATCACTGCTTCTAGCACTTTGCGTCGAGTTTGTGCGACCACAGAAAGCGAAGACGGGCAAATATCGAACATCTCTTCGCCCTCGAGTTTGAATAATCGCAACCACGATTTTCTCCCAAACCATAGAATTTCCCGTACTAGTTTCCACACTGAAAAGTGTGGGAAGTTGAGGATGTCCAATTGCGGGCTGAGGTAGGCAGCTAGAAAGACGAACGCTCGAGTTCTGAAGAATTGATGCATGAAGATCTTCAGTTCAGCGTTGGTTTTGACTTTGAAGAGCTCTTAAGG
Organism: Globisporangium paroecandrum; assembly: GCA_023333955.1. NCBI lineage: Eukaryota > Oomycota > Peronosporomycetes > Pythiales > Pythiaceae > Globisporangium > Globisporangium paroecandrum. Next base: position 1,106 of record JAASFU010000340.1, on the reverse strand, counting down.
ATGTTTTTCACGAGTCTGTGGTTGTGCCTTTGAAAAGGACTTTCCAAAGGCACCGCCAAAATTCAAATCTTTTCAAAGCCCGCCCAAAAAGAGGAGTTGACGCTGTTTGGCGGTCCCATTCCCAATGACGACAGCCCTGCCCAGCCTGCCTCTCTCTCCCCATTTTAATCTCTGGATGATGTTGTGTGCAGGGAGAAGCCATCAAGCGGAAGCAGAGACCCACAGTCGTAAACATGGAGAGCGGGCTGCCCAAACAAGTCGTTTTCGTTTTGTGAGCGGCAGCCATGACCTTTTTGCGTGGTTGAATTTCGGGAGCGGTGCAGCAAGGATAGGCGGCAGAAGCAGCTGGCGGTCCAGTCGCGATGCGTTACTCACTTTGTACGTATTAATTCCGTAGCAGGTTCAAATTCAATACTGAAGCCGCTGTTCCATAAACGCTCAACATTTTCCATTTAGAGAGGATATTATCTTTATCAGTTTTTTCTGGACGAATCCAACACTGAAATCGCGTCTGCCAGTGCAGCTCGCAACCACGCAGCGCACACATGCACCGTTGCCTCATGCTCCGAAATCTGAAGACACGCAAGGTTGAAGCAACGGAGGAGCTCACCACCAAACGCATAGCCACATTGAAGTGACCAGTATCAAACACATAGACGGCCGCTTGAGATACTGCCTGACAGCTCTTGAAGCTCCAGCCAAGACAGACCGATCAGCAGCATACAACTCTTGAAGCGTTGCACCAGCTGCACAAGTTGTTCGTGCGCTTGTTTGTTTGTTTGCTTGTTTGTTTGGGTTGTGTGTGTTGTGCAGTTTGCTTGCTGCTTCTTCTGATGCGGACAACCAGCTTTCCACTCTCTCTCACTCTCCAATTTGCCTTGTGCTGCAACAATCTCCAGCAGCATCTCGCACCAGCCTCCGCCTGACGACCAACAGCAGTCGAGAGCCGAAGAAGCGATCGAAGCAGCATGGGCGTGGCCGAACACAACCAAGCGCCTAACGCCGCCGGGACCACCCCTGGCGCGCCGCCGGCCAACCCGACGTGCACCAAGAAGGTCAAGGCGCGCGTGGTGAAGCACTGGACCGTGCCGCCCAAGCATCGCACG
>JAASFU010000339.1:0-26573 GCA_023333955.1 Globisporangium paroecandrum | reverse complement strand
TCACCGCGACGCTGCAGCTCCCTGCGACGTGGTACCAGGTGCACGCTTCGGCCGCGAAGGCTGCAGTGGACAGCATCACGCGCACATTGGCGCTCGAGTGGGGTCAGTTTGGCATTTGCGTTACTGGCGTGGCGCCAGGACTGATCGCGGACACCACGGGTACGCAAAAGCTCGCAGGCGATGTCGACGCTGAGCAGCTCAACGATTTCATGAAGGCGGCTATCCCGATCGGCCGCGCTGGCGCCAAGACTGACATCGCCGCTGCGATCCTCTTTTTGGTCTCAGCCGCTGGTTCGTTTGTGACCGGCGATGTGCTGATTGTGGACGGCGGCAATTACCTCTTCAAGCCGCAAGTGATGCCGCGCGAGACGCTCTCGAACTGGTCCAAGCAGATGGAGAAGAAGTCGCGCAAGGGTCCCGTCTCCAAGTTGTAAGTGTGAGCTGTCAGTCAGTCAGTCACTCACTCAGCCCTCATTTGTGTCTCTTACCAAACTACCTGACTGAGTTATGCCATAATGAAAAAAATGTATTGCTTTGGTGGAGAAATATTGTTAGCTGACTTTCGCTTCAGATACTTCTTCCAGTGATTCATCTATCTATCGAATAGAGATGCAGGCGGTCTGTGGTAACCAAATAGCTCCAGCGAGCGTTGGGTTAAGACGTGGTGCTCACAGCGTGCGCGGGGATCGCCTCCAATGGGACGCCGTGGGTGTCTGTCACCACCTCCATAGGAACCTTCTCGCCTTCCATCTGCATATTCATACAACCAACAACAGCAACATTGTTAGAGACCCGCCACGTCTATTTTCCAAACGTCATAGAATACCCAAGTTGTGCAACGCACCGAAGTCTCATTTCCAGTGTGCAGATGCGCAGGCACAGGCAGTGGCATGTCTGCGACCGAGGGCTTGAACGTGTTGTTCATCGGACGGCCCGGGTGGCTGCCGCCCAGGTAGCTCGGGATCGACTCCATTGGAATCCCGTGATTCTGCGCGGTCTCCAGAAACTTGTCGCCGTCTTTGAACACCTGGATCTTCTCGCGCGTCTCCGGGTCGATGAGCCCCGAGATCATCTTCCATGCGCCGTGGAACAGGAACGGCGCGTTGATCAGGTAGAGGCGGTGCAGCGTCTCCGGGTAGTACATCTGCCCAATGTCAAAAATTGGCTGTCCATACAAAATGATACAATACACATTCGAGTTAAGTAGTCTTGATCGTCAAATAGCAATATATGCCCCCAGACGCAGACACGAGCATACCTTTAAATAGTTGATGATCGTGCGCGAGATGTGCTTCATGCCGAGCCCCTTGAGGTCGACGATGCAGATGTGCTTGTACACGCGGTGGCCAAGGCGCTTCGAGACCGCGGCTTTCTCCCATTGGATGCGCTCCATGTACTGCACGCGGTGCGGCAGCAGCTGGTCGATGTGGCCAAAGTGCTTCTGGAACGCGTCGATCTGGATCTCGGTGATGCGGTCGACCGCGACCAGGTGACCCTCGTTGTCTTCGCCGTAGAGCTGGCCCGGCCAGCAGTCAAAGTACACCTTGCTGTGGTCGAGCTCGCGCGTCAGGATGGCGTCCGCGTTGTGCGCAGCGCGCCACGTGAGGATGCGCTTCGCTTCGGTCATCGTGACTTGCATGCGGTTCTTCTTGTGGGCGCGAAACGCGCGCGCCATGCGCACCTTGAAGTCCTCGGTGCACGAGTCGCCATACTCGGTCTGCAGCGCATCGTAGTACTGCTGGTCTTCCGCGCTCAGAGGCTGGCCTTCTTCGTTCACAGTCATTCTGGGTAAGGTAGATTCGAGTGGCGTTAGGAGCTTGCGGACTTGATGGCGGATCGAGGAGTGCTTGAGAGGTACCCGAGAAAAGGAAGACGAGAGAGGCGATGGAAGATTTCCACAGTTGAGTTGGTTCGCTCTTATGCGGACCCCACGCTCTGCACCTGAGCCCACTGCCGCCTGCCTGTGTATACGCCCCAGTGCTCGTATTGGTTGTCGCGGCGTTCTGGCCCGATCTTCTTTTTGAGCTTGATGATGGCGGCGCACGCCCACAGAATCGATGACGCTTCGCGCGCAGCCTTTTCTTGAAGATTGGTGCTGCGAACGGTCGCAAGCTTATATTCCCCCAATCAAAAAATTTAGAGCATCATTTCAGCCAATAATAGAGCGTTATGAAAGGTTTGTTTGTTCAGCTACAAATAGACAGCTTGTTGGAAAATAGCCACTGAAATCTTGGCTCCTACAGTACGAAACGGAGCATATTCGCAGCCAGCGTGGAAGCAATTTATAGACTCTTTTTCTAAATGAGTGAAAATGGATACCGCACGCTTTCAGTGGATGGATGCACGCGATTTCTGTGAGTGTGTGAGCCTGGATGTGTGTAGAGATCTGCAAAGGGCGCTGAATGGGGTTCTGCGTGATCATTCCCGTCCGTTCGTTTGGCGTGGACCTTTTTTTCTGAATGACGAAGAGGCAGGCAACACTCCACACTCCGGCTGCATGCAAATTGAAGCGACCGACACGAACACAGCACATTCATCGCAGAGCTTGTTGTATTGATTGCGTCTGTCCGTATTACGCTGCTGCTATTATCCGGTCCTTGGTTGCCGTCGTTGTCTTCATCACCGTCACCACGTCTCCCTCGCTCTCTCTGTCTCTGTCCGCCTCGTAGCTCCTGGATAAAGAGGTCTATTGCAGAGCCACCACCTGATCTGCCTGATTGACGGTCTGCGGTCTGCCTGCACTGTCACTGTCTACAAACGCGTAACCTCCCAGTCCTGCACCGTACGCTCGAGCACGTCTTCTGGCGCAGTGTCGAACACGCCGGTCTCTGTTCGTCGCGGGTTGTGGCGCTCCTTTAGGATCTCTGGCTTTGGGATGATCGTGCCGGTCTTCTTGGACACGCGCACCTTCTCGCCGTCGTCCGTGAAGCGGATCGCCACTCGCGTTGGCTTGCTGGATAAAGATAACATGATGCATGAGAGGGCTGTTCACAAACAGAAGAGACTCAAGCGCGAATAACTTATAACAGACGTACCCAATCGATGGGTCCACCAAGTTGACGTTGCTGTAGTGGATTGGACCAGGCGACAGGTACGAGCGGCCGGCCGCGACTGGGGTCGACTTGACGTAGCGCGAGTGCTGCAAAACAAAGGACAAGACACAAAGGTGCAAATACAGTGAGTGAGCCACCAAGTATTAGACTAAAGGCAATGCGAGCCATAATAACAACGAAAGACGACGTACCATGTTGATGTTCTCGACGATGACCTTGTTCTGGTCACGGATGACGCTCACGACCGAGCCCTGCTTGCCCTTGTGTGGTCCATTGATCACCTCCACCTATAACAATGCCACACACACACACACAAGCAGGCAAACGGACAGGTGAGCCACTGAGCCTTGCCAGACAACGATGCAATTGGTCAATCGCCATTTTCGCTTGGGCCGAATGATTCACTCGTCTGGACCGCTGCAAGCGTCAAACGCGACAATAACGGTGAGAACGTACAAGGTCTCCACGGAGCACGTGCCAGTTGCCGATGAGGTCGATGGCCTTGGATTTTCGGCGTGGGCCGCGACGGAACGCGAGAGGGATGCGGGTCGCCATGTTGCTTCGCTTTGGGTTGCTGCGCTACGATTCACTTCACGGCTTTGGAGCTACTCGGCGTTCAGGAAGCTCTTCGTGGCTGGTCTCCGCCTTCCAATTGATGGTTGAAAAACCTCGCTGATCAACAATCCGAGCTCTCAATAAAACCCCGCTCTGCTTTTTTGCTAGAACCGTACTTTGCCTCATTAGAAGACCCGTGATTTCTTTCTGGGTTCTTGGGTTGACCCTGCTGATGAGTGTCTGGGTTCTCGGGTGTTTGGGTCGCTCAGCGAGAGCCACCAGAAAAGTCCAAGAGCGTGCGAACGAAAGGCTCTTCCTCTAAATCGGCTACCGCGCTATATAATCCGGAAAAGACATACTGAAAGCAAGTGAAGTGATCACCGCTCGCTCAGGGCAGGGGGAAAGGGGTGGAAACGAGAAGCTCCGCAGGACCAGCAACGAACGACCGCCGCCATCTCCAGCAAACACGAGAGCAGGGGGCCGACAGCAAGCAGCTAACGGCAGCCAGCAGGAAGAAGAAAGCGAAGCAAGCGATCATGTCGGACGTCGAAGTCGCGTCGGTGCCAAAGGCGCCAAAGTCCAAGAAGACCACGTCGGCGGTGGACGGCGAGGTCGCCCCGCCTGGCGCCCCAGAGGATGTCGCCGCCATGTTCGACTTGAGCAAGAAGAAGAAGAAGAAGAAAGTCAAGAAAGAGGTGCGTTTGTGTACGAATGCACTACGTGTGGGTTGGGTTGATCATGCGACTGTGAATGTGTGCATGACCGGATGACTGAACCTTTGCATGTATGTGTATGTGGTTGGTTGCCCTCCCCCCTTCTGTAGAAGAAGGAAGATGACGCTGAGGAAACCGCGGAGACTGGCGCGAGCGCCGAGGTGAGCGGCTCGTCGTCCGTGCTGGTGCAGGACCCCGCGACGTACTCGTACAAGGACGACCTCTTGGCGCGCATCATGTCGAAGCTGCACGAGAACAACCCAGAGCTGACGGACCGCAAGCGTCACACGATGAAGCCGCCGCAGCTCATGCGTGTGGGTACGAAGAAGACGCTATGGGTGAACTTCCAGGAGATCTGCCAGATGATGCATCGTAACCCGGAGCACGTGCTCCAGTTCACGCTTTCGGAGCTCGGTACCGAAGGCTCGATCGACGGCAACCAGCGCCTTGTGATCCGCGGTCGCTACGTGCCAAAATACATTGAGAGTCTGCTGCGCAAGTACATTACGGAGTACGTGTCGTGCCAGATGTGCCGCTCGCCGAACACGACGCTCACGCGCGACAGCGTCAGTCGCTTATATTTCGTGCACTGCCAGGACTGCGGATCCTCGCGCTCCGTGGCTGCGATCCGCTCGGGTTTCCACGCCGCGACCCGCGCCGACAGAAGAGCCGCCCGTAAGTAAGCAGAGAAGACTAGGATTTCGTAGACACGTTGTCGACTCGACTCGCATGTTGCCGCCTCGCCGCTATTCCTCTGTTTGCTGCGGCTGCGCTGCTTTGTATGGAAGCAATGAAGTTGTGGTAAGTATGGGATGTGGTGGCAGTGGACATCGAGAATGAAGCAAGACCATGAATGATGTAAGAGGAAGAAATGACAGAAAGAGAGAGAGGCAGGAAGGATGGTAATGGTTCGTTATCAAGAATGTTGTGCTTCTCTTTTGCCATTATAGTGACATGGGTGGCTCTATTCTGTGGACATGGATGGGTGTGGTTGTGAATTCTATTTACTGTGCATATATTTAATCACGAAAGGCATGGACGGCTCGACAATAGTCGCTTTGATGTGGTACAGATCCATTGCTGTCTATCTATGCGAGATCGTGATGTGGCGCTCGAGCCCTTCGCCAATGCTCACGTGCTTGAGCCCAAGGCGCTCGGCGCAATCGTGCGCGAGCAGGCGCTCAAAGCCGTTCAGGTTCGCGTCCAGATGCAGCGTCTCGGTCTCGCCGGCCTCGGCGTACGCCTCGATCTTCTTCACGAGCGAGTGGGAGCTGCCCGTCGAGATGCCCGGGTTCGGGTTCGCCTTTGGCGCTGGAGCTGGAGCACGAGCAGCTAGGGCTTTCTTAGCCACTGGGGCTTTCACAACCGGCTTGGCGACCTCTTCTTCTTCCTCATCGGATGAAGAGGCTTCCTCCTCGCTGGACGAGGAGCTCTCGGCAGCTGGAGCCGCCGCTGGCTTTGGAGCTGCGGCGACTGGCACGCTTCGTGGAGTTGGCTCATCGTCAGAGGACGATTCGGACTCGGATGGCACTTTGTGAGGGTTTGCGATAGTGGTGGTGGTAGCGACAGGCTTGGCTGGGGCTTTACGCACTGGCGCCGCGAGCACAACTGGTCGTTCATCGTCGTCATCACTGGATTCGGAGCTGATGTCTCCATCTTGAGTCTGTTGTGGTGGCACTTGAGCTACTGCCACTAGCGCAGGCGCAACCTTCTGCTGCAGCTTTGACGCCACATTCGTCACTGACTGTGGCGGGAACGCGTTCACGATACCTGGCGGTTCGTCGTTGTCGTCCGAGTCCATCGTCTCGTCCTCATCCTCCTGCTCTTGCTGCTGTTCTTCCGCTTCGGACTCGGACTCGGATTCCGACTCGGACGCGCTCGTGAGGTCGTACTTTGGCACGCTCTCAATATACTCGATTTCTGGAACCACTAGCGCAGAGGCAGCAACAGGTGCAGCGACTGGGCTCGCAACGGCCTTGGTTTTGCTCACTTTCTGCTTCTTCACAGCAGGCTCTTGGACAACAACAGCAGCAACAGCTGGCTTGGTGACCACCACCACTGGGGTAGCCTTTGCAGCTGGTGTGGCAGTTGGCTTGACGATCGCGTTGCGCGTGTGGCTTCGCAGACTCTTGAATTTGTGCACTGACGCGTCGCAATCAGCGCAGAGCACGACATCGCACTGGTCGCACTTGACGCTTGATTCTTCCTCTTCGCACTCGTCGCACGTCGGGTTCTTGATCTCAACCTTCGGGGCAAGCGGCGGGAGCTTGGTGCGCTCATGGGATTTCATCACCTTGGATTTGTGCACAAGCGTGTTGCAGGACTCGCAGTAGAGCGAGTCGTCGCACTTGGCGCACTGCCACATCGCGATCTCCGGGGTCTCGCACTCGATGCATGTGCGGCTCGAGTCCTCCTCTTGCTGGACAGCAACCGTAACAACAGCTGTAGCATGGACTGGGGCCTTCGTTGCCACTGGCACAGTGGCGGTCTTGGCCTTTTTCTCCTTCTTGGCTGGTGCTGCAACTGGTGCTGGGGCTGCCAGGTCGTGACTAAACAAGCACTGCTCACCTCGTTTGCAGAGTCCGCTCGCAAAGTAGCTGCATGGGCGCTTGGTGACCGCTGGGGCGGCAGCAGGTGTAGCTGAAGCAGGCGCAGTTCGCTTCTTGGACACTGGAGCAGCAGCGACTGGAGTTTCCACCTTCTCTGGAGCTGGCGCGCGGGCGGCAGGAGTGTTGCGACCACGGATATGCGCGAATTTACACGAGGCGCCGAGCGCGCAGTGGCTGCGCGCAAAGTGGCGGCAGACCAGATTGACTGGGAGGCCCTGGAGCTCCGCCGGGATCACCGCTTTGGCCGAAGCCTCTGGTGCTGGAGCTGATACTGCCGGAGCCGTCGTTGTCTTCACTTTTGGAATGCTCGCAGGCTGACTGGTAGCGCCTTCGCTGTTGTCCACATTGATGTGCAGGTACTTGCAGGCAGAGCCCTTCTTGCAGATGCCCGCGACGAAGCCGCGGCACGTTTTCTTGGCGTGGCCGAACGACGGCACCATGGAGACCGCAATGGGCTTGCCTTCCAGCACCGCGCCGTTCGTCGCTGGGATGGCCTTGTACGCGTTCGACTTGCGCTCAAAGACCACGTGGCTAGGGAACAACATACGGTGACATACACACAATAGCTTCATTAGGCTCTACACCGGCTAGATGCCATCCAAATGCACGAGCTATAGCAGCACGGACACTATCAACTTACGCTCCGCCGAAGCCGTCCACTTTGACGCGCAGGATGGGGCCGTAGGTGCGAAACATGTTGAGCACGAGGCTGTCGGTCACGGTGCGCGCGAGGCCCTTCACCTGCAAGGTTGCGCTGTTCTTTTCGTCCGCCATGGTCGCCTGTTGCTTGTGTGAGAGTGGCTGGCTGGTTGGCTGTGTCGACAGAGAGAGAGCGCGTGCGCTTTCTTCCAGTTCAATTGTTGCGTGAGCAGGTCAATGATGATGGAATGATAGCGCGTGTTTGAATGGGCTGTTTTGAATGGTTCATAAAGAGAGAGCCTGAGCTGTATGCAATTAGAAGAGGTATTCATGCAACTATATTTACTCGCTTAAAACACGATTATATTATAAGGGTATCGGACAATTTTACACAACAAAGAGGATTGGTGTCGCCAGTGAGGAAAATGGTCGAGATGGCAGCGGCGCACACGAGCGAGCGCAAGCGGAGGCGGTCGGAAGGCGACGCTGCTGCTGTTGACGTTGGCGTTGACGCTGAGCAGCAGAGCACAAGGTGTGTGAATGGTGTTAGCAATGGCACGGGCGCTACAGCAGGCAGCAGACGCGATCAGCATGTGAACGGTCGTGACGATGAAGAGGAACACAAAGAAAGCGAGAGGAGCGACGCTCTATTGGTCAATGGCGTCAATGGCGTTCACGCTGACGAAGAAGAGAAAGAAAAGAAGAGGGCACAACATCATGACGCGAGCATACAGCATCATACAAATGATAGCAGTACACAAGACGCAGAACACGGCGATGGTGATGACGATGACGAAGAGGAGGACGACGTGCTGGTCGTGCTGGAGCTGACGGATTTCAAGAACCACCCGATTTTCGACGACTACAAAAGCATTCGCATCGAGGTACATGCATTCTAGCTTTTATTACGTGTTGTTGAGCAGTGGCGCTAACAATAGGCTCATCATTTGGCATTGACTGTACGGTGACAACCACGAAGGGTATCGACACAGCATCGCCCATGCTGCAGATCGGCGAGTACACGCTCTATGGACAACTCGAAGAGACCGTCGGCACGAATTTCTTCTACGACACGATCAGCAAAACGCCCGAGGACAAGTACCAGTACGTGGGGCAAACCACCAAGAAGATCAAGTTCACGATCGCGCCGCCCGAACCGTAGCGATTAGCGACAGAGTCACAATATAATAAGAATACAAGCAAGTGCGCATCAATGAGAATGGCACAAGTGTGCGTAGCGCTTCACTGGATGGGCTCTGGGGCTAGCTCTCATTTGGTGAATGTTTCTCTTTATACGCTTTTTTTATTCAGTGAAGCAGAAAGTAACGCAACAACAGCAGCCCAAAGCTATCACGACTTGGTCACGTATCTTGAATGTGTATCAGGTTGCCGCTGTTGTGCTCGCTCGTCTCGGCTTTATTTTAACGGTAGAGCTGTTCGACCGCAAGATTGTGCGCGATCTCAAACTCCCACTTGTCGCCGTTCGCGAGCAGCTTGGCCTTGTCGTAGAGCAGCTCTTCGTGGGTCTCGGTCGCAAACTCAAAGTTCGGGCCCTCGACAATCGCGTCCACGGGACACGCCTCCTGGCAGAAGCCGCAGTAGATGCACTTGGTCATGTCGATGTCGTAGCGAGTGGTACGACGACTACCATCCGCACGCGGTTCCTAGTAGCAATTAGAAAGAGATAAAAGTGTGTGTGAGAGGAATTAGCAAAATGGACCACCGCAAATGAATGGAACACCATAGACGCTTGCTTGTTTAACGTACGGCTTCAATAGTAATAGCTTGGGCTGGGCAAATCGCTTCGCAGAGCTTGCACGCAATGCATCTGCACAACAAAGAAACAGCACATTATTAGCATCTTCATCCTCTCAATCAGAGCGAGCCATACAACAGAATCGACGCGTTGTAATGCGTTCGCTCATCCGTACCGTTCTTCACCGCTTGGGTAGCGACGGAGCGCGTGCTCGCCACGGAAGCGCGGACTCAACGGACCTTTCTCGAACGGGTAGTTGATGGTCACCTTGCGCTCCAGGTGCACTTCGAGCGCGAGCCACGTCGCGCGGAAGATCTCGCCCAGGAAGAAGAGGTTGGCCGCCTTCTCGACCACGTCGTTCCACTTGGGCTTCTCGATCGCGTCGCTGCTGTCGTCACTGTTGCGCACAGGGGATGCGGTCGCGAACGAGCGCGACACGAGTGCGGTGGACGCCGATGGCGCCGCAGTCTTCTGGGCCGCGAGGAGCGAGCGACGCAGCAACAGGGCGTTCATGATTCGTTCGGCCAGTCCTGCAGAGCTTCTCGTAGAGTATCACACTCGAATAGCGCAACTCCACACAGCAAACGGAGGGCAGAGGGGAGTTGAAAGCGCCAGGGGACCGCCAGAATGCGGAACGGGCCGGGTTGAGCGGCGCGGGTCGGGTTTTGGTGTGATAGGGTGGGCGACGCCAGCAGTTGCTATCGACTGAGAAGACATATACAATTTGACAATAATACAGTCAATCTTAATATATGAAAATTGGTTCAATCAAAATGTATATTTTTGAGCAGGTGGTTGAATCATGCTCAGAAAAGCAAGCGAGGAAATGAAAATGAAGCAGTGCCGAGATTTTCTATACAGCGATTACATGTAAAGCAGCTGAGTGCCCGGTATTTCCTTGCTCACGTACCTTCTTTCATAACCTCACCACAAGCACGTGAGCACACTCTCAAATGTGTCACCTGTGTGTTTTGCCTTCAAGCCTCGTAAGTGCACTGATACAATTCGAATCTTGACGGCGTTCCCATGCGCCTAAAAAACGTGGAGTGGGAATTGAAGTAGAGCGGCGATGATGCTCAATCGTCTCGAAGACGTCCGTCAGCGAACCCAGCGCGTCGTATTTCTGTTTTTGAGGCGGGGCCGCCGTCTGCAGCACCTACCGAGTTGGTGAAGACGGGCGTGCTTTTGATTCCGCAGCGCGTGAACAAAGCCACACGACATGGAGCTGCTTTCGTGTCCCAGCTCGGCACCCCAGGGCAGAATGCTTTATCTAACCAAAGTAGGAGCTACTCGTAAGCACAAAACTCGAAGCGGAAGGGACCAGCACCCGATTTGAATCTGTAGCGAGAGAGATTTCGGCCAACAGAGAGCATGCCGTCGGTAGCAATCCCGTTAACTCTTCACAAGTGCTATTTGACAGTAGCCACTGACCCAGATGGTTCTTATTCGAGTTTGAGTGAGGAAGGAAGCAACAAACACCACACACACTATTATTTGCGCTTCGAGATCACAATCGACCTGCTGTTGGAGGTCCATGACTCGAGAATCAAGATGCCATGAGGACTTGGCTGAAGAGCTCACAATCGTTCACGTCTCTTTAGATGACACGAACACCTGCATCATTCGAGTAACTTTTAGCAGTTCATCAAGCAACATTGTTCCGCAGACTCCTACCAGTGAGACTTCACGTAACATTTTGCACCACTGTCATTCTTTGGTTGATAGACATCCGAAGAAGTAGTGGCAACAACCTCCCGCTCTTCATCAGATTCATTCCGATATTAGCAGTCTATAGAACTGTATAAAGGTTGTCACCATCCACGGCTGCAAAAGAATTGACAGCACATATTATGTGTTGTCAAGGAAAACATGGCAAGGACCTGCGAGTACCAGAAATGATCTTATACAGGCAGGTCCTTGCCAGGTTTTTCTTCTCTGTTGTGGTAGAATGAGGAAGAGCAGCATCGAGACCGATTGCCATTCCGTATCGGCCAGACCAAAGTTTCTCTGGAAGTGAGCTGTGGAGCGCGGTGCGAGCCTGAAGGAGGGTCTCGAGTGCAAGAACACTGGATAAAGAATCTCCCCTGGAGGTCCATTTGTCGGAGCATTTTGCACTTACAAAAAAACACGACGCGCAAGGCTCCTGCTTCAGGTTCTACCAGAGCGAAGCTTCTCCGAAAGCGAGCTGCGGTAGGAGGGATCCGTTAGTGCGAGTTCTAAGGCTCCAACAGACAGCAGAACTCCAGCCAGTTGCGGCAATTTCACACTCCAGTGTGTATCGAATCAGCAGCAGGCTGGGGACCCACAATGAATGCTCTTCATTTCGTCTTTTTGATTGCCAAACGCTCTCTGATAACACTGCACCATTTTATACCCCATTGTAATGACATCAGCACGAAGAACTCGTAGATCTTCATAATCATATGCTTGCATTGTCCTTAACCTTCAAGTCACTATTGTCGCCTTTGCCCCTTCTTCAACTCGCCTTTTTCCATTCGTTCACAGCTTGCCAAGTGTTCCCTGCGCGCTCATTGGCTGAATTCTAATGTTGGTTAATGTTTGTATCCAATCACCGATGCGTATCCCACCATCTGTTTTTGACACGCTACAGAGCCATGATGGCTCGCTTTTTGAATGCGGAGCCCACACACACATCAGAGATCGCACAGTCGGTCACAAGGGGGGAAGCCCGCCCGCGCGCCATGCCTGCTGATGTCATTCTTCAATTTGCGCCCAAGCCCGCAAGCGACCCTAGAAGAAGAAGCAGCAGAAGAAAACGACCAGAAAGCTTGAGATGGTGGGCGTGCACGACACTCCGATCGCGTACCCGGCCGTGAAGCGCAGTGACTTCACCGAAGAGCTGCACGGCGTGAAGATCGCGGACCCGTACCGCTGGCTCGAAGACCCGGACAGCGACGAGACCAAGGCGTTCGTCGACGCGCAGAACGCGGTCACGCAGCAAGTGTTCGACCAGGTGCCGTTCGTCGAAGAGACCAAGGCGCGCTTGACCGAGCTCTTCAACTACGAAAAGTACACGGCGCCAGTCAAGTACGGCGGCAAGTACGTGTTCGCGAAGAACGACGGACTGCAGAACCAGTACGTGTACTACATCCAAGACACGCTTGAGAGCGAGCCGCGCGTGCTCTTGGACCCGAACCTCTTGTCGACCGACGGCACTGCTGCGCTCTCGAGCCGCGCGTTCTCGGAAAGCAAGCTTGGCGACGGCAAGCTGTACTTTGCGCACGGTATCTCGCGCGGCGGTTCGGACTGGCAAACGATCAAGGTGCTCGCTGTCCACGACGACAACAAGGTGCTCGAAGACACGGTCGAGTGGGTCAAGTTCAGTGCGATTGCCTGGACCCACGACGACAAGGGTTTCTTCTACTCGCGTTATCCGCCACCGGAGAACCTCGCCAAGGCTGAGGACGACGAAGAAAACTCGAAGCGCGGCACGGAAACCGACTCCAACGTGAACCACCAGCTCTGGTACCACGCACTCCACACCCCGCAGTCGCAGGACAAGCTCGTGTACGCGTATCCAGCGGACCCATCGTACTCGATTACCGCCGAGGTGTCGGAAGACGGCAAGAAGCTCATCATCTCTTTGAACGACGGTTGCAAGAACGCGAACATGGTCCACTTGGCGGACTTGATCACTTTCGACAAGTTCCTGGCGTCGCCGTCGAAGGACTTCATCACCGTGCGCAAATTGGTCGACGACATGGAAGCCTCGTTCTCGTACATTTTGAACCAGGGCGACGTGTACTACTTCCAGACTAACAAGGACGCTCCTCGCGAACGCGTCGTGCGTGTGGATACCTCGATCGCTGACGCTACTGTGTGGGAAGAAGTGATCCCTGAGCAGAAGGATCTGGTCGTGCTCGAGAGTGTGAACCCAGTCGCCGGCGATCTCCTTGTCTTGCAGCTGCTCAAGGATGTCGTGAGCGTGCTCCACGTGTACGACTTGAACGGCGTGTTCCAGTACGAGATCGGCTTGCCATCTGTCGGCACTGTCGGCATGTCGACCAAGCGCTCCGAGTCGGAGTTCTTCATCCATTTCATTTCGTTCCTGTACCCAGGCTCGATCCTGCGTTTCGACCTCAGCAACGGCAAGACCAACGGTGAGCTTTTCCGAGAAACCAAGGTCAAGGGCTTTGACGCGAGCTTGTTCGAGTCAAAGCAAGTGTTCTATCCATCGAAGGACGGCACGAAGATCCCGATGTTCATCGTCAAGAGCAAGAGCTCGCCATTGAACGGCGAGTTGCCAGTGTACCTGTACGGCTACGGAGGCTTCAACATCTCCCTCAGCCCAGCGTTCAGCGTGGCTCGCTTGGTGTTTGTGCAGCACTTTGGCGGTGTACTCGCTCTTCCAAACCTTCGCGGTGGCGGCGAATACGGCGAGGACTGGCACCAGGATGGTATGCTCTTCAAGAAGCAGAACGTGTTTGACGACTTCCACGCCGCCGCCGAGTACCTCATCAAGGAAGGCTACACGAACCCATCGAAGATCGCGATTCACGGCGGCTCGAACGGTGGTCTCCTGGTCGCTGCGACCAGCAACCAGCGCCCTGATTTGTACCGCTGCGCAGTCGGCGCGGTCGGTGTGATGGACATGCTCCGCTTCCACAAGTTCACGATCGGTCACGCCTGGCGATCGGACTACGGTGATCCGGATGTCGTTGAGGATTTCCAGTACTTGCTCAAGTACTCGCCAGTGCACAATGTGCCAAGCGCAGACAGCGAAGCGATCCAGAGCCTCAAGAGTGGTGGCTTCCCGTCTGTGCTGCTCACGACTGGTGACCACGACGACCGCGTCGTGCCACTACACTCGTACAAGTTGATCGCGGAGTTGCAGCACAAGCTGGGCAACTCGCCATCCCAGAAGAACCCACTGCTGATCCGCATCGACACCAAGTCGGGCCACGGCGCGGGCAAGCCGCTGGCGAAGACGATCGAAGAGAACTCGGAGGTGTTTGCGTTCATCGCGTGGAACCTCGGTGCCAAGTTCACCCAGTAAGTAATAAAGCGAACTGAATTCGTCTGTGCACAAACGAATGTGCATGTAATGGATGCGCTTTGCTTGACATTATTGACCCAAAACCTCGGTGTATGCAAACCGATTCATTAGGATTAGCCGCCTTTAAGCAGCTCTGAACTACACACACTGGTATGTTTTCTTGCATCGCCGTGCTATCTCTCAACAGAAAGGGAAATCTGGTGCAGCATTCGTGTCTTGTGGGTTATCGTTCAGTGACGGGCTTGTTCTGATTGTACCACTGACGCGACTGCCGATGAGACAACAACCACAAGAGCTGACTTCAGGTAAAGATGTTACTTGGCAGAAATGCAAGAAGGGATATAATCCAAGCACCCCACGAATGAGAGATTTCGCTCTAACGTTGCTGTTACTAGTGGTTCCTAACTAGTGCTGTGGTAGCTCTCAACAATTTGCCTTGCCACGAACTCTACGTGTGGCGGCTGCAGCAGTGTCAAATGTGACCCCGGGACGTCGAAAACCTCGATCTCAATTCCCAGTCGGTCTTTGAATTGATCTAAATCGTCGATCTGCCACAGGTTGGTCTTGTAGAGATGCGCGCGGAGCCACAGCGATTGCTTCTTTGGTTTTTGCTCCTCTTCTTCCTCGTTGTCTTGATCAGTTGACCGTGATGAGCTCTTGAGCGAATATGGATGGTACTTGGCGTCCAGCTTGCAGTTTGCGAGGTACTGGTTGGCCAGTTGCTTCAAGATGTCAGCATCGGCTGGGTCACCACGTCTGATTCCCACCACCATCTGATTACCAGTTCCTAGCTTTTCGCCTTTGTGCATGTACGTTGTCGCAACAGACTCGTCGATCTTTGGTACATTCTTTCCGCTGTTGTTGCCATCCTCACTCAATGGAGGGAGTGAGCACGGAGCTCCATCAAGCAGCGTCAGCGGATACAGCGAGTGGCCCTCGGCGTGCGCAAGCCTGGCGATCTCGTGCGCGACTCGGCATCCGAATGAAAACCCGCCGAGCGAGTACGGACCCTGCGGCTGCATGGCTCGGATCTCCTGCCAGTAGCGCTTCGCAAGCTCTTCGATCGAGTTGACAGGGTATTGACTCGAGTGCGAATTGTTGGTCGCTTGCACGCCGATGACTGGGAACGGAAGGTGGCCACCAAGCTCGAGCATCTTCCACACTGTTCCGTCCGCACAGTGCACGAGGAACAGTGGCGACTGCGCAGACGACGGAGCGCTAGAACTTGGCTGTTGTTTCCAGTTTAATGGCACGAGTGAAGACGAGGAGCTCATTAGTGCTGACGAGCCACCACCAGTAGCGCCATCAAATAGTGACAAAGACGCCAAGCGAGCCATCTCCACGAGCGTTTTGCACCGGAAGAACCACTCGAGCTTAAGCGTGACTCCGTGCGCCTTCACGAGCGAGATGACGCGGATCGCAGTCAGCGAATTGCCGCCGAGCTCAAAGAAAGCCGCCGAGAGCAGTAGCTCGTGGTCACTGACGTCAAGAGCTTCCGCCCACGCCTGTTTGAGGATATCCGTCGTGACCCGTATGCTGATGCTGGTACTTTCTTGAGATCGCTCCAAGTCTTGAACCACTGAGTTTAGCTTTGCTGCTGATGCACTTGACCTCCTACCAGAAGATGGGATCGTGCTGGCGACGTCAGCTAACGCTCTTGTATCCAGCTTTCCATTGGGAGTACGCGGCCAGTCTTCCACAACACGGAACTCGTGCGGCACCATGTGCACCGGAAGTAGGTTACCCAGGTACTCTCGGATCTCTTTGAGCACTCCCGACTGATCCTGAGTAGTAGTTTCGCCCTTGCCACACTGCTGTACGCTCTTGCCGTTGAGCAGCACAAAACCCACGAGTCTCTGCTGCTTGACGACGAGCACTTCGACGTCCTTGACCCACGGGTGGCCCAGTATCGCATTGCGAATCTCCTGCAGCTCAACGCGCATGCCTCGCAGCTTCACCTGGGAATCAATTCGCCCCAGGAACAGCAACTGTCCATTGTGAAGCCACTTGACGCGATCGCCTGTCTTGTACCAGCGCATAGATCCATGAACTTCGTGATGGAGCTTTTCGAAGCTCTTGGAGGTAAGCTCTGGTCGATCCCAGTACCCTTTTGCGACGCCACATCCGCCGACATAGAGCTCGCCGGGTACATTCACCGGCACAAGGCGCTTTTGTGCATCGAGTACCCTCATAAAGTGGTCGTCAACGGGTTTCCCAATTGGCACACTCTGTAGCTTTAGCATCATTTCGTCTCCACCAAGTGCGATCTCACAGGGCAGTCGACAGAAAGTAGACGTCACGGACGCCTCGGTTGGTCCGTACTCGTTCACAAGGCACGTAGGCGACACCTTCTTGTTCGTAACACTGCAGCACTTTGCGTTTTTGCCATAGAACTTGGTCGCGAGCGCTGTGGGGAACGCTTCGCCCGCGAGAACCACGTATTGGACGTACGCTGGGAATTCGTCCATAAAGTCCATGAGCATCGCGAAATACGACGGCACGAACACGCATACGCTGATTCTGTGGGCTGTGAGCAATTCGCGCATGTAGTTCAGGTCGTGCAGCCCGTTCTTCTTGGTGATGACGGCGCTGCCGCCAGCTAGAAGTGGCGCGAAGAGCTGCGTGAGCGAGCCGTCAAGCGTCGACGACGTGCTTTGCAAGAAAATGGACGCGCTGGAGACCTGGTACTCGCGGATGGTCCACCGAAGCGTGGTAAGGATGTTGGCGTGTGTGACCATTACGCCCTTTGGGTTTCCTGTGGACTGTGAGAGTTCAGAGTTCATGGTAGGTTGAGTTCGTTGGGTTAGCTCAGAGTTTGTTTGAGAGTACGAGAAGAATCAATCGACAGACAAACGTACCCCAGAGGTATAAAGGATGTACGCGACAGTGCCGTGAGGAGCTTTATGACTAGAGCCCAGCGGGATACTGTTACCCATTCCTTCTTGGTGCTGAGACGGCGTGTGAGCGTCCAGGTCTTCACAGTAGAGCAGCTTCACCATAGGGTTGTTGATGCTGGTACCACGACCATTTTCAAGCAGATCCGACAGCTTCTGCGCATGATGCCGCTGGGAGATGATCACTTGCACTTTGCTGTCTTTGATCATGTATTTGATGCGATCCGGAGGGAAGTCCGTGTCGAGGGGGACGAACACGGCTTTCAGCTGAAGAATGCCGATCATCGCCGCGATGTTCTCGAGTCCGCGATCAAGAAAGAGACCGACGCGATCTCCAGACACTACGCCACAGGATGAGAGGTTTCTCAGCGCGTCTCTGAATCGCGTAGCTTGGGTCCACAGATCCTGATACATCCACTCGGTGCCTTCAAATCGAAGAGCCTCGTTCTCTGGGGTCACGAGGACTTGCTGATGTAAACACTCGTCCAGGAAATCAAGATCTTCCGGAGCGACAGAGTCGCCAGCAGAGCTGTGGTGGACAACTGGAGTTCCCCACTCGTTCAGCAGCACGCGCTGCTCGCATTGCGGGAGCATGTCGATATTCCTCAATTGCCTGTGCGGGTCTTGCATCACTTGGTCCAGCAAATTCAGGAAGTACCCCGTGAAGCGAACAATCGTCTCGCGATGGAAGAGCTCCGTTGGATACTCCATCGAGCCTTCAAGTACGGTCTCGCCGTCCTCGTCGACTTTGCACCGCATCGTCAGCATCAGATCGAACTTTGCGCTTCCAGGCGGGGACTCAATGTCCTTAAACTCCATTTGGGGACGTCGGGGGTCGTTGCCGGAAGCCGAACTCGATCTAGGGCTGCTGCTGTTCTCCCAGGCGAACATGACTTGGTACAGCGGATTGCTCTGCTGCTGCTGCTGGCCAGTGCGCTGCACAGAGACGTGCTCAAGGATCTTTTGTAGCGGGATCTCCATGTGCGAGAGGCCACTGAGCACCACTTCACGGACGTAGCTGAGGAACTCCTCAAAGCCTTCGTCGTGTCGAGACTGAATACGGAATGGGAGCGTGTTGACAAAGTAGCCCATGACGCTCGCCAGAATCTCGTGTCCTCCGCGTCCAGACGTGGGGCAGCCGATCACAACGTCGTCGCAGCACGCGAGGCGAGACAGCAGCAGCTGGAACACCGCGAGCAGTCCGATGAACATGCTGGCGCCGTGGGTTTTGCAGTACGACGCAAACATCTCGTGCAGCTTGTGCGAGGACTGGAACACCACAGCGCCAGCTTTGCTATCGACTTGGCTTGAAACAAGGCTCCGAATCTCTTTGTCTAAGGGAAGTTCTAACACTGGGATGTCCCCGCCAGAGAGGACCTGGATCCAGTACTGTAGCGAAGTTGCGAGAAGTCCGGAGTTAAGACGCTCGCGCTGCCATCGCGCGTAGTCACGGTAGCTCATTCGGTTGGTTAGTTCATAGCTCTTCAGACGCTCGAAAACGATCGTCTTATTGCTATCGTCATCATCCACTCTCTCGATGAGGAACGCGTGGTAAATTTGGGCGAAATCGTTCCAGAAGAGCTCGCAGCTCTCTGGATCGGTCACAATGTGATGTAGCACGACAACCAGAGTCCATGGCATCGAGGAGCTCTTGCTGGGGATCACGTACACTCGGATGGGGGCGTCACGGCTCAAGTCGAAGGGCTTAGTCGTCTTCTCGGCTATCCACAGCGCACTTAGAGCCTCGGGTTCACCTTCAGCGGATGAGCAATCTCGGCGATTGAGGGCGCTCAGAACCGTGTTGTTGCCCGCGTTGTCGATGAAGTGCTCTAATGGGAGCACTCGCTGCCGTGGTTGACCGTAGAGATCCGAGTCGAAGCACGTTCGCAGCACGTCGTGCTTCGTCATGAGCGCGCCGCACGTCCAGTTCAGGACTTGCTCATCCAATGGCACATTTGCGATCTTGACAGCGCGTACAATGTTGTACGCCGTACTCACAGGCTGGAGCTTGTGCAATGCGAACATCTGCAGCTGAGGATACGACAAGCAGCATTGCTGTGGATCTGGGGTGCACACTCCTGGCGCCAATTGCACGGCGTTGTGCTGCATCTCCAAGAGTGTTTCGAGCTTTGAAACTGCCAGCTTCAACGTCTGCTCCCGCTTGGTCCGTATCCTGGCATGCTGTGGATCACCGAGGAGCAACAGCAGCGAGTGCACCACTGCATCCACTCTGCCCTCATCAAGCGCGCGGCCAATCTCCAGCATCACACCTCTTTCGCTAGCAGCACTAGCTCCTTTGTATGCAGAAGGCACCATCGCGAAGGAATTCTCTTCTTGCGACGACGGATCTGTGCAGCATACACGTTTGATCTCCTCGAAGCGCGTACCAAGGGTCCTTCTTGGCGACTGGAGCTTGTCGCTGGTGCAGCGTCAGTCTTCAACAGCGAGCGGTGGAAGCGGGGCTGCGACTGCGCGTCACTCTTGCTGGCAGTTTTGATTGAGTCTGCGATAGATAGCGGAGGAGTGTTCTCTGCTGGCGCCTGCTGCTGCTGCTGCTGCTGCTTCTCTTCAGGAATGGGCTGAACTGACTCATGTGCTCATTATTCATCGCACATGCGTGTGTCACGCATGATGTGTCAACCGTGGCATTGTTGACGAGATGAGCTCTTAGCTCCGCCAATCAACATCGAGATGTCGCTACGTCGTTTCAGTTTCCACCAATCAGCGCTAAGGATAAAAATAATACATCCGCGATTAATTCCATGTGGACCACAAAAGCAAAATAACCACCTTCCAAAATGGCTTGGATACTTTATTCTTCTAAGGAGGCGTGCCAATGCTGAAATTGGCCGTCATCTCATCCCATGGCTTATATCCACGCAGTTCAAGCAGTCTTCATGCGATGTTTTGAATCTCAAGTTTGCTTGCTTGTACACCCAGTGAACTATCGCGTCATTGGTTGTGTGTCCATTTTCTCCCAAAGCCTATTGCTCATTCACATGCAATTATACACCTATCGTTTCGTCCCTGTAGCCCGCATCAAAGCAGCAGGCTGACTCACCCACTCACTTGCGCGCCTGCGCGTAGTTGCTCTCGAACCACTTGACGCTCTCCTGGAGTCCATCATGAATCGACGTGAACTGGAAATCCGGTAGAGCCTTGCGCAGCTTGGCGTTGCTCGCGGTTTTCTTGAACTGGCCGTCGCTCTTCGTCGTGTCAAACACGATCTCGCCTTTGAACTCCATCGCACGAGCGATCTCCAGCGCCACGTCCTTGATCGACACCTCATCCTCTTCGCCCACAGACAAGATAATCGGCTCGACGCTCTCGTACGAGGCGAGCACCCAGAGCATGAGCTTCGCGAGGTCGCGGCTGAAGATGAATTGGCGCAGCGGCTTCCCACTGCCCCAGATCACAAACGGCGCTCCCTGCTGCTTGGCTAAGTAGCACTTGTGGATCAGTCCGGGGATCACGTGGCCGTCGTTGATGTTGAAGTTATCGCAAGGACCGTAGACGTTTGTGGGGATCACGGACGTGAATGTGCAGCCGTACTGGTCCGCGTAGCACCGGTTCATTGTGTCGATCATGCGCTTCGCCATCGCGTAGCCCTCATTCGATGCATGCGGGCGTCCATTGTGCAGCATACTTTCGTCGATCGGGTACGATGTTTTGTCGGGGAACACGCACGTTGACAAGCAGGACACGAGCTTCTGCACGTGGAACGTGTGGCAGCATTGCAGCACCGCGTCGTTCATCTGCATGTTCTCGCGGAAGAAGTCAAGCTTGCGACTCATGTTCTTGAACAGCCCGCCCACGAGCGCCGCCAGGTGGATCACGTGTGTCGGTTTGATTCGGGCGAAGAGCGCGTGCGCCTGCGCGGCGTCGCGCAGATCCGCGTCCTTGGAGCCCACAAAGTGCCACTCGTCGCTCGTGTTACGGGTGGCGACGATGTCCTGGATGGCGCGGCCGACGAGCCCCGTGCCGCCCGTGACCAGCACCACGCGCTTCGTCGTCTCTTGGGTCGGCGGCTCTGCTTCGTGCTCCTTCGTGTTCATGCTGATTGAAGATTGCGCTGTGAAGAAGGTGCACAAATGCTGTGGAATCAACTGTGAGTATTCGTTTGAGTACGCGCTTTCGTACCTTTAGTTATCGTTTGTGCTCGCACAAAAAGAGGCTCGACACAGACAAATTCTACGTAAATTACTCATCGACACCACTGTCAGCTCAACCGATTTCATAAAAAATTCGATATGCAAGAAATGTCAGGCTTGACAGTGTTGATAAAGTAAAAAAATACTTCAAAGTAGGAGGCAACTTTCATAAAGTGGCGACTTGTACACGTTTATTAGCATCATCCACACTCGCCAAGTGGATGCTTCGTCCCAGTTTCTCGCAAAGAACCAAGCACCAGCAAGATGGAGCAGGGCCGCCTCCGCACTCCTCCCCAGTTTTGGAAGCTGTGGTAAGCTTTAGTTCTTTGTTTGTTTGTATCTGTAATATCAGCGTCTATCTGTGCGCATCTGTCTTCAGCTGCAACCATCGTGTTCGAGCATAGAGTATCAACTTGATACTTCGGCCTGGAAGTCTTCTCATGCATCTTCATATTCTTGCGTAGCAAATGGCTTTCGTCATTCATTTATTTCGTGTCTATGTAGTTGTATTTTCCGTTTTGTTCTGTGCGTGCTTTTCCCCCACCATTCTCAATCATCAACTATAAATACGAAGCAGCGAGATGAGTTCGCGCTGGCACACGGGGCACACGACGTTGTTCGCCGGCGAGTTGCGGCGGTAGACGTCGCCGTCCTCCTCGCAGAACACCAAGTGGCCGCACGGAATGATCGCCGTGTTCGCCTCCTTGTCCTTGCACACGACGCACTCGTTGCGCTCGAGCAGCGCCGACGTCTTGAGCGACCGCACATTACGGTCCACCTCCTGCAGCAGCGTGCGCGTGGTCTGCTCCATCACGCGCTTCTGGTCGTCCATGAGCACCAGCTTCTCTTGCATCTGCTCGCAGAGCTGCTCGTAGCGCGCTTTCACCGAGCTCTGCTGCTCCGCCTTGAGCTTCTCAAAGATGTACCGCTTCTCTGCGTCCTTGTGCTGGTCCTTGAGCGCCAGTAGCTCCTGCTCAGCCGCGTAGAGCTTCTCGAGCGTGTCGTCCAGCTCGCTGTTGAACTCGGTCTCGCGGGTCTTCCATAGGCGCCGCATCTGCCGCTCGCCCTTGAGGCGCCGCTGCCACTCCATCACGATCTTGTTGTAGCGCTCCTTGTACCTCTCGAGCTCCTCGGCAAGGTCGCCCGAGTGCTGTCTGGAATGCGAGAGTCCAGCATTGCCGCCATCGTCCTCGTCGGTGTCAAGGCGTTGACAGGCCTTCTTGTTGCTACCACTAGAGCCTGAAGGCGGTTTACCATGTGAGACGCTTGGACTAGCGGCAGAAACACTCGACGACTGCGCAAGCAGAGCAGCACCAGGCTTTGTCAGCGTGCTACTGTTCACAATAGAACCTGACGGTCCAGAGGAGGCAGTGGCACTTTTCTTGGCTTTCAGTTTCGCCTTCGCGCGCGTGGGGCTTGTCTGGGGCGTACCTGCAGGACTCGCTCCACGGGGCGATGGCGCGTCAACACTCGCTCTCCTGTCACTGCTGCTGCTGGTATTGCTTGGAGCACTCGGAGCTTTCTGCTGTTGACGCTGTTGCTGTCGCTGCTTGCGCTCGGAGGTTTCATGCAGCTTCTGCGCGGTTTTCTGCTGCTGGTGCTCGGTTGGCGCCTGCCAGTGCGAGATGTTGCGCACGCCGCACACCCAGCAGTCCCTGCCTTTGCTCGGCACCATCCAGCGGGACGCAAAGCACTCGGTGGGGTCCACATTGAAGTATCCATCGCCGCCGTCGTCTTCGCCTTGTGGGTTCGTCACTACCACCATCATCGCTTCCAGCGCCTTGGCGCTATTGGCGTTCTTGGAATCCAGCGTTTTCGGAGTGTACACCTTGATCGGCGTCTTGTACTGCGGGTTCAGTGACGCGTTCCTTCCGATGATGCGCAGCAACGACGCGGTGTCGGAGTCACTCCCAACGCTGTTTGAGTAGTAGAAAATGCCCTCAGTCGACACAGCGATCATCACTTTGCCGTCGTCGCTCGCATAGACCGACTCGAGTAGGATCATGGACCTCCGAGACTTGCTGCTGTTGCCGCCGCCGCCGTCCAGCTTCTCCAGTTCAAACAGGTGGCGCACCGCGGGGTCTCGAATCAGGATGCGATACGCTTCGCCCGTCGGCGAGACGCCGTACGCGTAGTCTCCATAGATCGCAGCGATGTCTTTCGTGTTCGGGATGTCGTGGTGGGACTTGATCGTGTGCACATTGCCCTTGAAAGGGTCATCGAGCTCTTCGTCGTCGCCTGTGTCGTTGCTGTCGCTGGGTGCGTCGCTCGGCTGAGAAGTGTGCTCCAACTCCCACACGCGAAGGTTCCTGTCCACGCACGTCGCTGCGATTGTCAGCGAGTTCGGGTCCCCACCAACAGGGGAAGGTAGGAACTCGGCGACCATGGCCGTGTTGCCGCCTGCTGAGATCGCACAGAGATGGTTCAGCACAGGCTCACCCCCGGCTGACGAGGCTTCGACGAATCGCCACATGTGAAGATTCCCGACGCCAAGTCCGGACAAGACGTAGTACGCGTTCCGTTTGTACTGCATGCCGTTGGGAGGCACGTACTTGGTCACATCCGAGAAGCCCTGGATACAAACGCACAAGACGAATACGTGAATATCAACATCGAGAATGGATATACACGCCATCTTTCAATTGCAAGATGCACAGAAGGACACAGATCTTACCCGAAGTTTGCCGTTCGAGAAGAAGTATTTCTGCAGGTGCTCAAAGTCTTCATCTTCGTTTTCTATGGACAACAGTAAACGAACAAAATGTCGGTGAGACTGGATACAATAATCAACCATTTGCAGTAGCATCGCAGCACACAATCTTAGTCAGCATACCTTTCTCGTTGCGGTAGTTGTGTAGATTGATGCACATGACGATGCGCGGGCCAGTGCGGCAGCCGACGAACACGTAGCGGCCGTCCGCCGTGATCTTCACGCGCAGGTTCGAGTTCACGGCGCTCTGGCTGGACTCTTCGTCCAAGTGGCCGAGCAGGTACCCGTGACGATCGCTCGGCACGTTGCTGTCCATCTCGTAGAGGCGCACGGAGCCGTCTGTGAAGCCGACAATGATGATCTCGCCATCGGGACTCACGTCCAGCGACGTCGCAACGCCCTCGGTCGAGAAACAAATGGACTTTGACGCGATCGCTGGGCGAGAGGAAAAGAGCGCGCGTACGGGCTTCGACGGTGCGACGGGCTTGGGCGAGCGCATGATGCCACCGCTGCCAGTGGAGGAATTGGCTCGTGTGGGTGTGGTGGGTGTTGGCATCTTCTCCTCGGAGCTGTGCGTCAGGTCAACCACTGAGGGGCCGCTGCGTGGTGGGAGCTGTCGAGATTGCTGGGTCCCCATGGGGGAGGCTAACAAAGCCGATAAGGACGCAGCCTTTGCTGGACTTCGCTGTTGGCGCGCCTCGCCTGTGAACTTGGACTGGAAGGACTGGAATGGAGACTTGGACGTCGACGTGCGAGCTGGCGGCGCAATGTCGACTTGCTCGAGTGCGGCAGTCAGGCCTTTGTTCACGCCCGAGCTGTTGCTGTTATGTGCGCTGGTATCAGACAGGCGGCGCATCGTTTCTTCGGTCATCGCCTGGATTTTGGATCGCACAGGCGAGTTGCGATGGCGCAGCGGACTCGTCAGCTGCTGGCTAAGACGCGTGATCGACGGCGGTCCACGCGGTGCAAACGCTCTGTCGTCTAGCGGCTGCACGCCAGTGGCTGTCGCTTTCGCGGACAGCAGCAAATTCGTTCGCGGCGCATTATGGTCGATCGTTCGACGTGGAGACGGAGAGGCCACTGATGATGCTGCATCCGCTGCTGCTGCTGGCGCATTTGCATTCGCATTCGCGTCTCCTTGCACCATAAACGATACGGTCTTGGTCGTGCTTGCCGTGTGGATCGGCGTTGATGCTGGTGTCGGCGACAGTTTGGCGCGCTTCGCAGCTCCTTGCGCTTGCTGTGGATCGTCCAGCGCGGTGTTGCTACAGCTGCTGGCTCCAGCGTCACCACCGTCCTGATACTTGTTCTTGGCTTTGAAGTACTCGACCACAGCCAGCCCTCGCTTCAGACTCCCCGGTCGCGAGCTCGCCATCACGTTCTTCTTGATCATCTTCTCCATATTCAACCCATTGCGACGCATGTCCTCCGCCGACCGGTTCAGCAACAGCGGTTTCTTCCCATTGTTGCCGCCACTCCCAGCTCCACTGCCGCTCGTGCTACCCGCACTGCTGCCGCTGTTTCGATGCTCATGGAAGTTTGGCGTGCGCACTTGCTGGCGCGGGGACGAGCTGCCGTCCATACTGAGTGTCTGGGCAAGTTCAGACAGAGAGAAAGATAGAGAATGTGAGTTAAAGCGCGATGAGAGCACACAGTCACAGATGTAGAGCTCACCTTTCTGCAGTTGGTTCACAGTTGCTGCTCGGCGTCTAGATCTTCTTTTTCGCGTGTACCACTACGAGCGAATGGAGCACAAACAGTCTGTTCTTCACTTGCTCGTCTGCGTGCCTCACCCGCCCGCCTTTCGTGAAATCGATCAAGAGCAAGAGCAAATGCTCAGTAAGCAGCACAGGGATGGTATGTAATTGTCTTCCTCTCGTCGAGTGTTTCTGTGAGATGGTTGTTGTCGCTCACTAAAAATAGGTGAAAAAGCGCGCCAAAATGATAAAGAAATACCCACCACCCATCAACACACCATTCATAACCCAATTTGTGGGTGCTTTTGCGATCAACATGATGTTCTACCCATCACTCATCCTGGGTGGACAGTTTGCACCCAATTATCAAGCATCAAATGGATGACACAGTGCACGTCAAAAAGTTAAGGACAGCAACAAAAAATTGAATTATGTGGATTTTTTTTCGAGTTTTGCGTTTGCGGACGAGATTTTTTTAGTATGTTAGAGAACGTCATTAGAACAATCTCGTGGTGAAATTGCAGCTCGATTTGGCTTCTTAGAGCCACAGGGATGGCAGATATAAGTTTATAGAGGGCGACAAAATGATAGGGACAGCGCAAGATTCAGCCATTTGGGGGCGAATGCGTGATGTTTATTGCTCGTAAAGCATTACACCGACTGCTTGATAAGCAATCTTGGTTCCTTTGCTTCTAACAACTGCCAAACATCGTTCAAACATCGGGTTTGTAAGCTTCAGAAGTAGATCATCCGAGATCTCGTCCCATACGAGTTGAATC
>JAASFU010000338.1:0-26596 GCA_023333955.1 Globisporangium paroecandrum | reverse complement strand
TGCATCCTTCGTTGCGATTCGCGTGGAGCCACTGCAGCGTCGCGAGATGACCCTCGGTCGCCGCACTGTCCATCGCGTACGTGGTGCACCCCTCGCTTCGATGCGCATGGAGCCACTGCACGACCTCCAGGTGTCCTCCTGACGCCGCACTGTCCATCGCGTCGCTTGTGCATCCTTCCGTGCGGTGCTCGTGGAGCCACTGGACAAGCTCAAGACTTCCGCGACCCGCTGCACCGTCCATCGCTGCATGAGTACACTCGCTGCTGGCACTGTGCTGGTGCTGGTGCAGCCACTGCACAACGTGCAGATGACCCCCACGAGCGGCAAAATCCATTGGGTAGCTGCTGGTAAAACAGACGGCGATGGTGGTGGATGAGAACCTACTACATGTCGAAAGTAGCCACTGAACCAACGCGAGGTCCCCTTCTCCAGCCGCGACCAGTACACCAGTGGACAACAGCAGACGGGAGTGCTCTGGGATGCTCAACAGGAACTTCGTCACGTCCGTGTGGCCGCTGCGGATCGCCGTGAGTGTATCTCGGTGGAGCGACTTTGTGAGCTTTCCATAGTGCTCGTAGAGCCAGGTGACTGCGCCAAGATGTCCACCTCGGACGGCAGATCCGAATGCCCTGGTGGGGTTGCACCCCGCGTTCTTTGGGTGGTCGTGGAGCCACTGAAGCACTTCTACGCGTCCAGTCGATGCTACTGCGTCCATCATCTGTGGAATCCATGGCACGCGCGGGTGGCGACTTGCGAACCACCGCAGCAAGCGCAGGTTCTTGGTCCTCGCAGCCTCGACCATCGCGGTGTACGGCAACACACTCGGACAAAGCTCGTGTAGCCACTCGACCATCTCGAGGTTGTCGTTCGTGACGGCAGACACGAGCCCCTGGCTGCACTGAGACGCCCAGTAGAACGGGTCAATATTATTATCACCGCCATCATTAGCAGCAGCGCTAGCAGGCGGTAAGCATCCACGTGCAGCGAGGCGTCGAAGAAGCGACAGCAGGTTCGCCTCGCAGGCGCGCGGGAGGTTCCAGAATTCGGGCAGCGCAAAGTCGAGAAAGCTGCTGATCGCGGCGACGATGTGCGGCACTGCGCCAGCTTGCTCGCCAGTTTCTCCAGCACCACGCAGCACGGCCAGCACAGACGTGAACGGAGCAAGAGTGGGTGCTGGTGCGGGTGATGTCAATGCAGACGCTGCTGTTGCTGCGTTTGAGGTGGCTTTGTCCTGGTGCTGCATCAGAAATAAGCAAATGTGAAAAGTGAGCAGCTCCGTTACGAAATTGAGGTTCGCACTTTTCTTTTTACAATGATCATTAAGTGCGCGCACTGTGATTTTTGCGAACTTAAAGAATGTCCAACAGATTTGGACATCCAACACATGGTCGTCCGCATTAACCAGTTTGAGCAGCTCTGCGCTCATCTTGGCGACATAGTCTCGTGTTCTTCTCTGGGAACACGTCTGCTGATTGGCGTTCCTGTTCGCTCTTAGGCAGAACTGCTTGCACCGCCCAGAGTCGTCGTTGCCTCTGTTCCGTCGTCACTGGCGCTGTAGCTGCCAGTAGCTCTCTACAGACCCTGGGAGCCAAGCTGCAGTATGTGGTTGTACGCCGCCATCTGCACCTTGAGCTCGGTCGCGTGCATGAGCCGCAGGCGATGGATTTCGGCGTTTGCGTGCAGCAGTTCATCTCGTGCCTTTGCGCATTCCTGGCAATGGACTTTCGAACCCAAACTCTCGCTCCGGCCTGGCTGGCCTTGGCGGCTTGGCGAGCATTTCCAGGACTCAGGGTCACTTTCATCCTCGTGCTGATGTCGTCGCTGTCGTGAAGGCGGAGATGTCGATAAGAGCGTGGTACAGCACTTGGAGTGGTGACCTGGGTGCTTGACTTTCTCCGCAACGTCGTCATCACCATCACCTTCGGTTCCAATTTCCAGCAACAAAAGATCGAGCGGATACAGCAGTTTATCTCCGTGCTGGTGTCCACTTGGGTGTTGCCTTGTTGTCAGAGGTCTTCTTATTGTTTGAGTGAGACTCCGATCCGCTTGCGTCTTTTGTTCGTCTGGTGATACGCGCAGCTTCGCTTTGAGCACCGCGACTCCATTCCGCAAAGTCGCTTCTGTTTGATGCGCCTGTTTCAACAGATTCTCAAGCTTGAGTGTCTCTTTCACCTGCTTGAGTAACTCTTGCTTGCCAGAGTCGAGCTCGCGCTTGCTCTGCTTGATCTCGTCCTCGAGCTTCATCACCGCCACCTCGAGCTCTCGCTTCTTCTTGGTCGCACTAGCAGCTTGGGCTTTCGCTTCGCCTAGTTGGTGCTCGGTCTTTCTACGCAGCTCACTGTCTTGTTTCGCTTTCTTCAGTTCAGAGCGCTGCGCCACAGTCACCAACTTGGCTTTCCAGTGCAGCGTTTCTTGCGCATGAACGCTCTTGAGACTGCTCATGTCAGCGTCGAGTTTGCTCAGCTTCTCCGTATTCACGAGCAGAGTCGCGGTCTTGCGCCGTAGCTCTTTTCGGCATTCGCGGAGCTCGACCTGTAGCTTCTCGTTCTGGGTCTCCAAGTTGCCATTGCGAGTCTGCAGCACGTGCACGCGAGCTTTCAGCTGTGTCATTGCGAGCTGTAGCTGTACTGCCTGCACCTGTTTCTCATCAGCTTGAGAGGACTCTTGCAACAGCTCAGCGTGCAACTGCGGCAATTTCGTGGAGTAAACCTCGTTCTCAGCGTGGAGCTTGGCGTTCTCCGCTTTTGTGTGCTGCAAATCTGCTGTGAGCGCGTCGAGCTGTTGCCTAATACGAGCGTTGCGCTGCACCAGCTGTTTCTTCTCAGCACCTGCAATCTGGCGCATCTTGATGCTCTGCGCGGCGCTCTTGAGTTGTCCCTGAGTGATCTCGAGCTGTTTGTGAAACGACTGGATGCGCTGTTGCTCTCTTCGCTGTGGTGACGCTCGATGGGCCGTTTTTTGCTCTTTCGTGTTTGAATTCAGGATCGTCGCGGATAAACTCGCTTCAGCAACAGGATGAATAGGAGAGCGGCGCTCTTGTCCTTTTGTCGATGCCGTCATCGTCCTGCCCGACTTCTTCTGTGGTATCGTGGGCTTCTCGTACACGACAGGGAACAGATCGCATATCTTATACGACGGTGTCGGATGTGGCTTGGGAGGTAGCGGCGACACAGCAACTCTGTCGTTGTGATCGACTGCAAGTAGAGCTAGGGCGGCTAGTACAGGAGTAGTTTTAGCACCTTCAGTTCCTTGTGTTGACGAATCCCTTGAACCCGACTGACCAAGAACGTCACGATGTACATCATCACTCTGAGATACAGACTTTCTTTGGCTCTCTTGGTCGTTACTAAGTGAGCTAGCCTGGCGCGACTCCTCCTCTTTCGAATCCACATTCACTGGCGAGCTGGAAATTGGCTTCACCTGAGCATATCCACTTGAGTCTCCTTCGGCAGCATCGCGGAGTTCTTCATTGGTTCGATCCGCGAAAGACTGAGCATTTGTGGTTGATCGTTCTGGAAGCTGACGGTAGTCTTTACCAGTGATACCTTCTGGCTCAACGTTTCCTGGGAGTCGATCACCGTCAGACTGCTCTTGAGTCCTTTCAGCACGTTGCGGGCTTTGTGGGATATGGTCACGGTATTCGCCTTCGCGTGAATCCACAGCGTCACGTGGCTCGAGTCTATTGACTGATGCGGTTGGCTCAGCTTCATTGGCAGTATTGCCGCGATGGGGTTCTATGACATCTTCCTCAGCGCTCACACCCAGGACTTTGTCGCTGTCATCTGGCTCAGCTTCACCGCTCTCTCCGTCTCGGCTCTCGCTTTTATCGCCATTATCACTTTACTCGAAATACCCGCTTTCGTTCCCGTCGGTAGTTTGAGGAAGAGTGTCCAAATCTCGATCTTCTCCGTTCTCGCTAGCAGTCGACATGATCATGCTCAGTCGAAGCCTCCCCTGACTATCTCGGTCATCTTCTTCGAATTCCTCTCCACCATCACTGCCAGCAAATTGAGAGCTTGTAGGTGCACTAAACTCTGACTGAAGCGAGCTCATCGAGAGACCCGCGAGGTTCATCGACATACGCAGCTCCATGTCGTCGCCATTCTCACTGTACAGATCTTCATCTGCATCTTCATCTTCACCTTCGTGGTCATCGCGTCGACCCATCTCTTGTGTCTTTCAGTGTGGTTTGCTCCGCAGCATGAAGAGCATCTAAGTTTACCTGCTTGTATTGGTGAAGACATCATGAAACCACCGTCTGCCGTTACCATCGTTTCACCAGAACAGTGAAAATGGAGATCTGAATCAAGGGGCTTGCCTCTTTGTAGTCCGAGCCTCTTCGGCACACCTCACTCACTCTTGAAAAGCTTCTTCTACGCACATGCTTTCAGTCGACGTAACCTCCTCTGTCACCACAAATGAGCAAAGCTTGCGTACTGGGTACATCAGAAACAACATGCAACAACGACAACCGGTTGCTTTTGCCCAAAACTATTCAAAACAGGGACCGCCTCAGTATTCACTATGACACGTATATACAATACCCGCAGCAGCACAATCCTCGTCATCTTCACTTGCGAGACTTTGATTCAAGCGCATTTGCAAACTCTGTTAGGGACGGCCCAGATTTCATTCTCGCTAAGAACCGCGTCCGGAGGTTCACTGTTTGTAGAATACACACACACATACACACATCGATATGTAAGTCAACAATGTATACATCTGAACGTGAACAGCCGACAAGCCACACGTACAAAAGGTGGCTCGGCTCTCGGCTTTCGAGCGCTTGAACTCCCGCGCGTCTTCGTCGAGCGCTATTTGGATGCTCTCCATCTTCTCCGCCTGCGTGTGCAGCAGCGAGATCTCTTCGGACGTTCGCTTCAACGGGTTCACGATCTGCTCGGGGATCTGTAGAATGTGATCCTGCGAGTCCATAAAGCCGCGAAACTTGGATTTTGTGTTCGCGAGTGCGCGCGTCTCGTGGCGGAGCTGTTCCATTCGCATGTCCATCTGTACAAAGTACACAGGCAATAACAGGCAGGTCAGCTCAGGTAAACTATCGTGTAGTGTCAACAACAACACTCAGAAGCAGAGAGGGAGCTTTCAAACCTGGAGGACCTCTCGCCGTCGCGCTTCGACTTCCTTTTGGGACTCCTTGAGTTTCTTCTGCGCGTCCTGCAGCACGCGCACCTTGGCGTTTTCAGCCTCGGTCTTGTCGTGCTTCTTCTTCTCACGCGTGCGGATCGCGGCCACTTCTTCACGCAGGTGCTCGGGTACCGATAGCGGGTTGCGCCGCACGTACAGGTCGAACTTGTCCATGTTCTTCTCGAGCTCGCGCTGCACGACCTCCATCGACAAACGCGAAATCTACCAAGACAAGCCGACACACATACACAATCGTTGTGTGCTTGTAAGACATACGTGCACACATGAGAGCGAGATAGGGAGAGGAATATATGCAATATACCTCGGCGATCACATTGAGCTGTCGTGTCTGCTTGGCTTTGTCTTCACTGGGCTCGAGGCTCTACATAGATACACAAGGAGCGTTAGCCCATGCAGGGTCGGTGTGTGCGGTCCAGGTACGCTCCGCCACAGCAACAACAGCGTCGACGTGTTGCCATTGCAATCACTTGCTCTCTGCGTGTTATACCTGGTGGATGGAGTTCTCCAGCTTGCCACGGTGCTTCTGAATCGACGCGGCGTTCAGCGCGTGCACTACATGAAGAGCGAGAGAGAAAGAGAGGAACACACACATACACACAAGCAGTGTTAGTGTTAGTGACGAAAGGTGGTGGTGGTGGTTGTGCATGGGCAGCAGCACATATGAATTCATCCGCGGTAATACGAATGAGGGATACGCACGCTCGCTCATCAGCTGCGTCCATGTGTCTTCCATTTTCGCTTTCACGTGCTTGTCAATTGATTTGAATGCTTGAAAACCGCGCGGCAAACCCTAAAAGTAACCCTAAAGTAACACATTCGGGTTGACTTTTTGTTGTTATTGCAAACACCATCATTCTTCAGTCCGCACAAAGGTTACACTTGCTAGGTTACGCCCACACACAACAATAGCATGGCGGACGTGCAGCAACAGCAGCAGCAGAATGCGGCGCCGTCGGCGCGCGCGAAGCACACGAAGCTGGCGCTGAGCAAGGCGCTGAACGTGACGATCAACCGCGCGCCGATGCAGGCGAGTCTGCGCAAGATGTTGGCGCGGTCCAAGGTCGCCAAGCGGAGGAAGAGCAGCGCTGGCGGCGGCAGTGCGGGCGACGCGGACGAGCTGCTGCAGGGCTTCCTGGGCCACGATGAGGAGGGCGACGACAACTCCAAGGCAGACGAGGCGCTCGCGCAGGTGATCCTCGGTGTGTGCGAAGATGCGGAGGTGCGTGCTGCATGTGCCTGTTTGCGGGGGTGTCGTTGTTATGCGTTGATCATTCGTGCACTCACTTGTTACATTTTTGTCGTTCCGCGTTGGTGCGATTGACGGCTCGCAATGTGTATAACAAACAGAACCACTTTGAGACGCTCGCGGAAGAGAAGTACGTGAACGCCGAGTTCGCGAACCTCGACGCGTGGATCCAAGAAGCGCAGGAGAACCTGCTGCGCAAGCGCGCGCGCAGCGATAGGTACGTTACCACACAGACTGCTGCCACGCCTGCAGGACTTTTGCTGACGCTCATGCTGAATGACTAACCGCATGCGTATGTGTATGCGTATAACATGATAGTGAACACAAAGACGAAGACGAAGAAGATGCGTTACCAGATCCAGACGCGCTTTCGCCCGAGATGCTCGTGCTCGCTGAGCGTCAGCGCGTGGTGAACGACGAGCTCAAGGAACTGCAAAAGCTGCGCGAACAAAAGGCCGCGCAGCTCGCGCAGATGGAGAAATCCGTCGAGACTGCACGACGCGCAGCGATAATGGATATTGAAAAGGCACAGAACGCAGTCGCACAGGTGGACGACGTGCGCCATCTCGTCAAGGACTACGCTGCGAACAGCGCTTGATTTTGTTCCTCCTATGCGTTAGTGGTAAAGGACGACTTGGGTCTCTCTATCAATGTATTTGCTTTATTAGGGCTCATGTTGCTTTTGTCACGTTCCAGTCAGCAAACGGATCTGGCAATGCTGCTCAATTTCAATCATCGATTGGTAATCAGTGGTGGGTACACGCGGTTGCTCGCTCCCTGGCGCTAGGCATGAGAGCTGACTGGTTTGGTTCCGCAGAGCCAGACGTCCCGCGAGGACACAATACTACAGCGGAATGCGAGGGTCGAGGATTTCCACTGGAACTTTCCCATTGACGCGGTTGTCGCGCTCGACACACGCGAGGTACGTGCCGTTGAACTCGTCTCCGGGTTGCATCTCGCAGTATGGCGTCCCGTAGAGGTACACCACTTCATCAACGCTCGTGTACACCCAAGCAGGCAACGTCTTGATCAATGTGCGCTCGGCACTGAAGTAGGTAAACACGGTACCTTCGCCAAGCGTCTCGGGGAGCTCAACGAGCAGGTTTGCGTTTACGGCAAAGGAGAGAAAGTACTGGTGTGTGAGCGTCAACTCGGGAATTCTCTCAACCAGATTCCCGTGCAGCGACAGTTCTGTGAGTTGCATCGAGAGCAGCGTCTTCGGGAACTCCGTGATCAGTGAGTTCTCGAAGTACAGGGTCGAGAGCTGGTGCTACGTCTCGTGAAAGTTGTCCGGTAACGTGGTCAAGTTTGTGTACGTCATCTCGATGTCAACAAGCGTGGGCGGTAGCGGCTGGAGCATGTCGTCGGGGATGCGCGTCATGTTGGTCTTCGCGATCACGAGCACGACGATTTTCTTGTGCTTCGTCGCGGAGAGCGCGTTCTCTTTCTTCCACTCGACGATCGTCGTGTTGTGGAGTTGCAGATCCAGGAGGTTCGGGAAGTTCTAAACACGGTGCGGCACCTTGAGCTCGGAGCAATGTGAAATCGTCAGGTACACGAGGCTGGACTCATCGAGATGCTTCCACGAGTCCTCGTCGGGTGTGACGGCGCCCTGGCGGTAGCAGTTGTACGCGTACGCGGAGCATGGATACTCCTTCGTGAACCAGGAGCCGGTGACTTGACGACACCCGAGCACTGCTTTCTGTGACCGCATGATGCCTCGAACGTGAAGAATCAGGACAATGAGTCCCCATACGCCAAAGAAGAAATGCACGAGGGTTTTCTTCTTTCGAGATGCTCGAGCGAGAAGACTTCGGTTTGTTGGACCAACCGCAATGCTGGAGGCAGTCCTTGAGTTCGTCTTAGAGAAAGCGCCAAACTTGGGTTTCTCGATCGATTCCGCTGACAGCACTCTGGATTTTCGAGCACTACCTTTCCGGTGGATCAGTGTCGCTGCGCTCGCGAGCGAGCTGTAGATGCCCAGATGCGGGACTATCCTTGAGAAGATGTCGGCACTGGGCAGTGAGAACAGTAGCTGGTTCTCCATCACAAGCCTCGCAAAGAAAAGCGCATCGTAGAGCGATTCGAACGGGAACGAGAAGGCTTCGGGTATGAACGCGTCGTAGTACGGCGTGAAAATGATGATCGGAATGAAGATACTCGAGCCCATGTTCAGCAGCACGTCGAGGATCAAGCAGACGACGCGCTCTGTACCTTGGTGGTGGCGAAAAACATGCTGCAAGATGGGCGTGGACCAGCAGTTTACAACAACTAGCGTCACGAAGAGATTGTTCAGCCGTGGTCTCGGCAGCGACTCGCTCGAGCGACGCGCCTGGAAAGTCTGTGAGACAATCTCAACCACTTCGCGGATGATAAACACGATCGGAAAGAAGTCGCTCTCGATCCCGAAGACCCCATGACGGTTGAAAAAGAGCCGCCAGAACTTGAAAACAAACCGAGATGGAGGCGCCAGTTTCTTGAAACGAGCCGACATGAGAGCAGTGTTGATGCGCGCTGAACTTCTTCTGTGTCCAGCGCGCTGATGACACCGAAGACCACACCGAAATGGCGAAAGTACACGTGCCGATCGTGTGCGACGAGGTTCGCCCAGTACTCTATGTATGGGTGCATAAAGAACGAGTACACGTGCGCGAGTTGCGTTCATCTATCTGAGTGCATTGCGCCTTCAGGTCTATGGACACGCTACTGCACGCACGAACTTGGCGATGGCCAAGTGACAGCCCAGTTCATTCTGAGTGAACTGCGAGGGATATATTGACAACTGCCGCTACCGATATCGCCACCATGGAGCTCTTCAACCGTACTGAGACCGTAGCCAAGATGATCGTTGGGTTTAAGACTGGGAGAAGTGGGAGAAGTTATACTGTGCCTGGTACCACATCTAGAATACGCCACAGATGGAGGTACTGTGGCGCTTCTCGACCATAGTGCAGCCCATCGCCTGTGTAGGTACTCTTCAAAGAGACCAGCAGCTTGGGAAAATCAAGAATGGTCCTGTCGCTCGGCGATATCGAAGTTAAGCAGTACTTGAACATTGCCGGAGTTTACCCTCGTTTCTTGCTTCGGCGACTCTCTGCCCCATTTGCTTCTTGTGTTTCTCTGCCTCGAAGCTCGCAACTTTGTCGAGCATCTAGCTCCATTTGCAGGCGAGCCCTTGCCAATTCCAAGGCATCTCCCAAGCGTGATGGATGCCGTTGGCTGCCATGAACTCCCTCGTTTCTTCCAGTTAACCTCGTCGATCGTCCGTCTTGTGTTTCCTTGCTCTTTACGATGGCCGTTGCCATGTCATCAGGTGCGAGATCGTAACATTTCAGTACTTGTACTGGCTGTGAGGAGAGGTGTCACTGTTGCATTCTGCTATCCTGGAGTTTGAGTGAAGCCGTTCGCGTAGTGGTATGTTTGTTTGTTGAATGAGCTTGACTAGTTCACAAAGCGTTGCACGCAAACTCGAAACTCCCCATGCGCTGGTACCTGTTGCGCTGCATCTCTTTCTCGCTCTGTGTGTGTTCTGCGCGGGAGTTTTGTCTATCAATAGCTGACAAAAACATTCTCGGTTGATGGAGCGGGCGCCTCTACCGCGTACCTCTTCACTTTCGTTTCCTACACTCAACGAGCAGGTAGCCGACTTCGCCAGCACAAGACTCCGTTTCTCGGCAAAAGGGTTCGCTGGTCCTTCAGAATCGATGGTGATAACAAGCGGGCCAGTGCTCGATGCAGACGTGCCTGAGGTGCACAATGCTACCCATAAAAGCACCCGAGAGCGTGACGACAACAAAGATTCGTGTCCTGCAATCCGGACGACACCGTCAGCAACAGCATCACCACTGGCTGTGAACTGCAATGCGCTGGAGCTACGAGGGTACAGATACCTCTGCGCCTGGGTGGGCATCGTCGGCCTTCACCTGATTTGCGCGGTTTACCTTACTGGCAGACCCACCTCCCCTTCTTCAGATTTCAAAGTATATTCTCGATATGATGTGATCATGCGAATTCGCTGGCTTGGGGGTATTTTTTTCGACCAGCCATTGAAAAATGCGCGCTACAAAAATAGGAATCTTGCCGGTCTTTGACTCTCGCACACTCATTCGGATCAGAAGCCATGAGACAGAGAGAAAACAACATCGTGGCAGCTCATTTATAGTTGGGTCTCTTTCCCAGCCAGCCAGCGCGTGAGCTTGTGACGAAATTGCCGGACACTACTACCCAGATAACTGCAACTCCCACTGCCGCACTTGTTTACTGCGAGCAAGCGAATTCGTCGTCGCCCCCCCACTCATCGCAGGACGCTCAAACATGGTGGTGGCACCGTCGAGGCGCCAGCTCGCCAGAGCGCTGTACAACTGGGCTCTCCGGCTACTCATCGTGTTCCTGGTCTCTTCCCAGTTCTGGAGCATTTTCTGGAATTCCATGACCTGGACGAACGTGGCGCATTACGGGCGCAGTCCGCTAGAGGGTTTGTACCCGATCCTGGGTACGAACGACGAGCCATACAGCGATCGGTCTTTTGTCTGTGTCTTGCAGGGGCGATCGTACGTGCCGCTGACTGTCAACGAGGCGCTCGCGATCATCGGCAGCACCTCGTCCGCGATCATCGACCCAGCAGGAACAGTGATGAATGGCTACCGCGTCGTGAAGCGAACCACCGCGACGATCGTGCCCGAGGCACTGGCGACGTACACGACCACGTGCACTGAACTCGCGGTCACGATGGAGAACGTGCTGAACACATGCACTCGACTGGGCTACAACGTGACACGGGACCACCTACGTGTCGTTGATGGCTTGGCCAGCACCACCAGCTACTCCATCAAGCACTCGCTTCCGATCTTGATCATGCCGTTCTGGGACAACTGCGCGGCGGCGCGCTTTGCGGTCCCGGGCCACGACGGCAGCGCGTGCATGTTTCGCCTCGACGGGTCGTTCATCTCGTCCGCATACCCGACGCCCGTGATGAAAGCCGTGAATCGCTCGGTTCGCGAAGCCAAGACCGTCGAGTTCCTTCAGCGGCCGGGCGGGAGATGGCGGAACAGATGGTACGAGGACCTCTCGGGCGTGAAGTGGTACGCGGACGTCATCAGCAACCAGATTCACTCCACCAACTACTCGGACATTGCTCTGCGGCGGTTCGACATGCGCACAGGAGCCGAAGATCGGAACTGCACGACGAACCCGGCGGCGGCGGCATGCGCGACGATCCAAACCGAATCCTGGAGCGCCACGTTCAGCTCCACGACTACGGAGCTCGCGATGACGTCGCTCGCGATCGCTAATGGCAAGCGCTTTGGCCTCTTTCTCTACGAAGGGGCCTCTCAGGTCGAGAGCACAAGCGTCTACGACTGGGAGACGCTCTTGTCCAACGCGCTGACTACCCAGGTGCTGCTCCGCTGGATGGTCGCCATGCTCGTCCTGCAGCGCGGCTACTTGCTGCGCGCCACCAGCGACCTGGGGACGATCGGGCTCAGCGCGCTGGCGAATTCGGCTGCGTTCGCCATCTTCCCCGTCATGCTGCTGCCTCGCATGAAGATGGTGCTGGTCGCGTTCTGGTCCGCTGGGTGCCACTTTGAAGGGCAGCAGCAGCCGTTCACCGAGTCCTGGTTCCTCATTTACCCGGCACTTGTCGAAGTGATGCTCTACTACTACAGCCTGCTCAACTCGCTTGGTAAAGCATGTCGTATCCGGATCTCCGACCACCTCTTCGGGCTCTCGCTGGCGCTTCTCTGTCTGCTACACTGGTCGCGCGGGCTGCTGGCACAATCTGGATGGCTCGAGTTCGATGGTCGAGTTAGCACAGCGTTCTACGCAAACGAGCTGCAAACGCTGACGCTCGTGCGGCTACTCACCACGGGTATCGCGCTCCGGATCAACGGCGACGTGCGCAGCATCTTCTTCGCCAAAGTCGCCATCCTCGCACTCAACCTCGTACCGATCGCCGCCGTCCTCCTCAAGCGGTGGCGAACGCGTGCTGCTGTCGTGCACGCGACTGCTCTAAAGACAAGCCGAGTGGAGCACGTGCTGGCCATCCACATCACCAACGCTGGCGGTCTTGGCCCCCAGCTCTGCCCACGAAGCCAACAGCAGCAGTACGCCGCCGTGTCCCTGGTGACAGCAACCTCGGCGGTGAATCCCGTGCGTGCGCGGCTCAGCGAGTACGAACTTGTCCGTCTCGGATACGTGGTGTACGGGGGCGTCGCTCACAGTCAACGTGACGACGACGCCGCGCTCACTGTGCTGCTCACGTTCGACGACTGGCTGCTCCTGACACAGATGGCGCCACTGCGAGTGCTCACGAGTCTGTGGAACCACCGGGTCCAAGTGGTTCGCGTCCTTCACAGTGGTGCTGGCGCTCATCGCGCTCATGATGACAGTAGCGGTAACTGCGTGGCCACCATCGCAAGCGAGCCCGAGATGTGGCGCCTGGACAAACCGCCGCTGCAGCGCATCCGATGCTGGCACTTGCACACCCAGCCGATCGCATGAAGCGAAAGTGAGCGAGCGAGTGCTGGTCGAGTCGCTACTGAGCCGTCAAGTTCTGATCCAGTTTTGGCGAACAGAGTACTCGCATCGCCAGCAACGACGACTTTGCTGTTGCCACAAGCACCATCACCACCACCACCACACTCGAATTATGGAGTGAGTACAACTCCAAAGAGAAGAAGGAGAAGACCGCAATCTTAGGGGAAGCTGGTGCGTGCAGTGCCATGGGCGAACCGCCAGCGAAGGAGCCAACTGGTTCTGTTGACCCTAGTCGACAGGAGAATATCACCCACCAGTGCAGCGATCCCGCTTGAAGAGAGAGAGAGTATACCGCATGCTCCTCCACAACCTTGTAGCGTGAATATCGTGAGCCATGATAAATAGCAACATCGTCATCGTCGTCGTGGAGGACGTCTCGGATCTGGACGACAACGATTCTGCTCTTCTTCACGTGGCGCCGTCTGCGTGTTTGGAGGCGATGCAGCGGCATCACAGGCGACGCGACAAGCAATAGAAAGCGAAGAGCAGCAGCGATCAACAACCGTCAACGCCTGAGCAGAGCCCTCGAGTCTAAGAACCGTAGAAGATCCAGATCCACCGACGAACGTTTCCACATACAGTATGACGACCTGGACGAAAAGCAAAGCGACTGGATCCGCTGATTACTTACGGTACAAGTTCGTAACCGCAAATGCTGAGCTGAAAAGTGGTTGCAGCGCAATAAAAATGTAACCACACTCTCTCTCCTCTTCAACATTAGGCTCTTCACCATTAGGCCGTTTGCTGGACTTACTGGAGTCACATGGATACAGGACCATAAACACAAAGACAATGTTCAGTTCATCTTTGTCTATGCCTCATCATCATGTCTTGCAAGTGCCTGACAACGAGTGTCAGGAGTGTCAGGCAGCCTTGGATTGCATCAGAGAAGGACTGACGAAGGACGGGTGTGAAAGAAGGCCAGCAACACGTTCAAACAGACAGCACTGCAGCTGGCTGTTTTGTAGAAGGCTGCTGTTTGTGAGCTGAGTCCAAGTGTTTAGTGTATAATTTGTTGGTTTTTGCTCAGTAGGAACAAAGAACTCGTGACGAAATGCAAAGGAGAGCAAGCCACTTCACGATGGAGGTGGCTTGACAAAGTGCCCTTTCTCGAAAGTGTGTACAGTGTGTAGCTCTTCCTTCCTTCAGTGGCACCTCTTGTAAGTGCTTTCACTTGATAGAAGAGCTGGGGGATTAGTGCTGAGCGATATCGATATCGATATTCTCCAGGGCTCTTCTCGCATTGTTCTAAGAGGCTTGTGCAGTTGTCGAGGAAACGAAAGATCTCCTAGGCCACCACCAAAATCGCACAATGTAGGTACAGCCTAGGGACAAAAACAGGCAGGTGCTTGTCCTCGAGTCGGGTGGGCCGCAGAGACCAAGGTGAAATAGTCTCCTACTCGTTGCCTGGCGCTCCTCAATGCCTGACCAGCTTTCAATCGTTCCTCCCAATCGTCTCTGGCAACCCCGCTGTCTGTTTCCCTCTGGCTTCTTATTCCAGGCACATGATGGCAATCATCGCCAACGCATCCGATTCCATGATGAAAAGTAAATTGCAAATCCCAGACCGTCGAGAAAATGGAGAGACCACGGATGGTTCGGAGATCTCTCAGAAAGTGAAATGGCGCTTTGATGCGACCAGCAACCAGTAGCAACCAGTCAATTCACCAAAGTACCTGGACCTTGCTTTGCGATGCAGCAGGAATACTGTAGCTCATCATGCACACATGATACGAAGACTTGGAAGTGCATCGTCATGATATGTCTCCAACAGAGCACACCGAATAAGAATGAATCATAACTCCAATACCCACAGAAAAGGTGTCTACGGCTAAGAGATGGACTTGACGAACGCGTTGAGAGCTCTTTCGCTGGATGGGTACCGTATAACTTGCGTACGTTAAGCTCAGCTCGCTGGTGAATTCGAGCCATCTCGCCAGTTCCCTGATGACGGTGCTCCCTTGATTTTTGAATGAGGGAAGATGGCCCGCTGATCGCATCCTGGTCGAGCATTCGGCGACACTTCGAGAGCAGCAACAGACGCTCACAGAACCCTGGTTTCTAATTCACCACCGCGATTCTCGAAGTGATGCTGCGCTGCAACAGTGTGCTGAACTCAGCTTCGCCGCGGCCTTGCTGGCACTTCGCTGCCACCCGATAGCCGTGTCATTGCTACGATTTACGCTAGGAGCTGACACCTCGTGTAGTCGTTCGCTAACGGCGTCATGCTCCGGATGAACGACAACATGAGAATGCTAATGCGCAGTGCTCTTCATCAAAGTCATCATTCTCTCTTTTTATGTTGGGACAGTCGTCTCCCAGAAAGTCACAGTGATCGCGTCCTGAAGTCCAGTAGATGAGCAGATTTGAGCGCGTTCGTGAGTATTATTGGCGTCTGTAAATACTGGGGACTTTGGTCATCACCTCGGTTTACGAAGCCGTCAGCAATGCACACTATCCCTCCGCTACGATGGTAGCCTTAGCTCCGAAACATCTCGAGATTCGAGGCCAAGGTGCACCTCTCAATCAGTATGAGCTGGTGATTGCTTTAGATGACGCCCACTCGTCTGCTGACCCCCGATACTGATAACAAACAGTACATGGGGCACTCAGTCCTGTACTTTCATTCTGAGCCGATCACATCAATACTATGTAGACTAGATCCACTCATTGTACTCACTCTTGGAACTTTAGTCCGTTGGATGGATGGGCGGATGGATACAGGACGCTTTGTCTACCCATCATCATCTCCCACTCATGAGTCTGACGTTCTCGTTG
Organism: Globisporangium paroecandrum; assembly: GCA_023333955.1. Lineage (NCBI taxonomy): Eukaryota > Oomycota > Peronosporomycetes > Pythiales > Pythiaceae > Globisporangium > Globisporangium paroecandrum. Next base: position 10,872 of record JAASFU010000338.1, on the reverse strand, counting down.
CACCAGAAACGAGTGCACGGATAATCATCATCGCGCACAAATGTTAGCAGATGCGGAAGGAAAGAAGAGGTTCGTGACGAATGTCGGCAAACCACGTGTGTACACTTTCTTCGAAATGGGCTGCAGCACTTTCTTCAGTGCAACTCTGTGCATCTCTGTAGACACTGTGGGACTCAGTGAAAGTCTCCAGCAAAGTTCGCTTCTTTTGCATGGACCTCCATACAGTTTGCTTGATATAAGGAAGGATCTTCAAGCGTCGCAGACAAAAAGTGCAAAATTTGGGTACACATTTGGGACGAAGACAGGCGTTCGTCCTCCGTATAACATACAGTACGGTACACAGTTGGTTAGCGGCCAACCAACTTGGTCCTGCTACATTGGGCGGAAATAGTATGCGGCTTGGCATTTCCTTTTTTCGGTTCTAATGCCTGGGCAAAAAGTCAAACAGGAGTGGTGGCCGGCGCTTTTGTGTCCCCACACCCAATTGTTCCACACATTTCCTATTAGAAGTGCAAGGGTACCCCTATTAGACTGTGGGCTCAAGGAACGTTGCTGCCCTGCGCTTTTTTTACAGTATCGCAATCGAACCCCCACTGGAGCATCTGCCGTTAAGAAAAAAAGACCACACATCAGATTCTTGCGAAGTTTTCCATTAATGCTTCAGACTCCGGCGTTTCCCTCCGGCTCCTTCATTTTGCAGGTCAGGTAGGTAGGTAGGCAGGCAAAAAGAGAGAAACAAGCGCCGCTCAAGTCTAAGATCAAGCAAATATATAATATCAGCATGCGAAATGACGAAAGCGGAGACTGCAGCTACTCTTTAACGCCGTTTTTGGAACCTGGCCCCTCGATCGTAATGGAAAGAAAATGGAAAACTTGGAAAAAGATAACTCCTAGGCGTCGGAGCGTATCCCACTGTTACCAACACAACAAAGAAGCTAATTGCGGCAATCCAGGCCACCACAGGCTGGACCCTGTTCCACAGAATGCTGCCTATATTCACAAAACCAGTTTCCAAAGGCTGGGCACAAGCGCATTTATATCAGATACTGCTGTGCTTACCATTGCACTTTACTAAGGAAATAAAATTAAGGAGGCACGGTGATGGCTTGTCTGCTGTGAGAAGCGAAAGGCGAAAAATAACGAAACCGTTTTGCCACCAGCTCCCACAAAGCGTCCTTTTTCTGGGACCTCGGATAACGGCCACTTCTACGGTACGGTATTTGACGATCGCGTTGGATACCGTACATTAAATTTTATTTTTGAAGTGAAAGCACTCCTCTAATTGGTCAATTTCGACTTACGAGCATCTCCCAGCCAATGAAAAAAATCTCAGGAGTTCACAAAGGAAAAAAAAAGCTGTCGTCCACCCTCGTTTTTCAGGATCCCTCCTTCCCCTTTTCCCCCCACTCGCTTCACAGTCTTTTCCTTTCTTCTGCTTCCCCTCAGCTGTCGTCATCTCGCCACCGCGACGCGAGATCATCATCGGCCCTTCCTTCGCCTTGCCATTTGCAAATTCGCCTTCAACTGCTCAAGCACCTCCCAAGTTCGATCCAGACAGAAAATGGCGTCACCAATGACCAGCAGCCACACCACTATCAGCAACAACGCTTCAACAGCACCAGCCACGACCACCAATGGCACCGTGTATCTGGGCAAGCAGCGCTACGCGGTGCGCGAGAAAGTGGGCCACACGCTCTACGGCGGCGTCTGGCTCTGCGAAGATACCCGCAATGGCAACGAGGTGGTCGCGATCAAGCAAGTGGTGCTGCACAAGGCGCAGCACGCGCTGCTCACGATCTCGAGCCACATCGATAACCCGTGGGTCGAGCGCCGCATCATGGTGCACTTGACGCAGCTCGGCCACCACGATAACATCCTTCACTTTCGCCACGAGTTCATCGAGCACGGCGCGTGGTACGTCGTCATGGACTACTGCGAAGGCGGTGACCTGCTGAATGTGATGCAGAGCACCCCAGACAACCGCCTCACGCAGAACCAAGTCATGCTGCTGTTCGCCGAGATCGCACAGGGTGTGCGCTTCCTGCACACAAACGGCATCGCGCACCGCGACCTGTCGCTCGAGAACGTGCTCCTGCAAGACAACACCCCCAAACTCTGCGACTTTGGACTCAGCACCGAAACTGACAAGTTCTGCACCGACCGAGTGGGCAAGGCATACTACATGGCGCCGGAAGTGATTGCGCAGGAAGAGTACGACCCGGCGGCGGCGGACATGTGGTCGCTCGGCATCATGCTCTTCATCATGCTGACCGGATCCCCGCTCACGCCGAGCGCGTCCGAGCACGAGAAAGCGTTTCAAGCGCTCAAGAAGTTTGGCGTGCGCACGATCCTGCGAGTATGGGAAATGGAGTCCGAGATCTCGTCTGAAGTGATCGACCTCTTGCACGGACTGCTGCAAGTGAACCCTGCAAAGCGATACACGATCGAAGATGTCGCACTGCACCCCGCGCTCCACTTTGGCTTTTGAGTGCGTGCGTTCGAGATAGATAGATAGGTATTATTTTGGTTGTTTTTGTGTTGCGTATACAGACAGTGGAGAAAGCGGCGGCAAACGTAGACGCCACAAGCAAGCCCAAAGCATTCGTGGTGCTCTACAGGAAAGCTTGTAAACAAATAATCATAGAGAAATGAAAGATTGTGCGATTTGAAGCCAAGAGCAAACCTTGAATCACCACCAACCAATTTCTTAGTCGCATTCTCAGTTTTGAAGTACAGCATAGAGAGGAATGGAGCAGCCGTCAAGAAGTTAAATCCACACCGTGAGACCAAAAGGCGCAAGGCAACTTGTCACAGCGCAAGGAGGCAGTCTTCGTGATCTTTGGCCATCACAATTTTTTAACAAGAAAAGCGAACAAGTTGATCCGTTTGATAACGTCAGGCTACTTTCTGACTAGGGACGCTTGGGCTGCCTACCGCCTCTACCCACCATGAGAACAATAGGAGCCTTCTCGCTGGGTAGAGGCGGCAGCCACAAAGGAGGTAGGCAGCGGCAGCTCGCCATACATACACAAGCTTTCGCGACTCGCGATGCTCGGCGTGTCCACCCAAGCATCTGGTCTGCTGCATTTTGATCACCTCACCGGCGTGTGCAACACATCGAGGAACATAATTTGTACTCACAATACACTGTGAAATAAAGATGGTCCTGCTGATACGTTCATCGTCCTCGTGGTCGCGACAGTTGATACATATTCGAGTAGAAGTACATCCCCTCGGTCGTGTTGGATATTTGGCTTTGTTCCTGAGCCATATCCCCATGGACAAACAAAACTTCTTCTCGAAAAGATGAGAGCCGAAGGCAGCAAGCAGCAGGATTGTTCTGCAGCTTTCTCTTCTTTGAGTGTGTAGGTGTGTAGGCGAGGGAGCCGTGGCTGACCGACCACCTACCCACTGCTTCCAGAATAGCAGCCTGACCTGAACTGAGCCACACGCGAAATACTTTCTCACCCACTCATCCACACGTTGCAGCCAATCGTTGGCGACCACGTCTTTTCACACAGAGATCCAGCTTCGGGGCTGGCGCTGCGGCCGTTACACCAAAATGACCGTTTTGGATAGAGAGCGGACAGTCGCATAGTATTCTGTGGCCAGGGTGCTTTTTTATTGTGCGATGGCTGCTACACATCCGCAAATCGCTCGAGTTGGCGCACGGCTCCTTGGCGACCTCCATTGTATTGCTGCCACGTACGAGATGTGTTTGGTTTGCCTATTCCACGCATATATATGTGTGTGCGAAGATTCACACGCACCACCTTCGCTACACGGTTGGCTGCTGTGTCGGTGGCGACGTCAGCGCATTCGTTTCGATCAGATTTGTGTGGTTGTCCCTTTTTGCGCAAGCCGAAAAAGCGCTTCTTTCTGGATTCATTCTCGTGCGATTGCGAAACGCGTGAGCTTGTGTGTTAAAGGAGGAACAAGCACGTCATCTGCAAATACCAAACGTTACGGACACCTGGGCACAAGAATCATTTCTGGTTTGCTGCTGCGGACAGTCTTGCTTGTAGCAGGCTTGGGGAAATCGCAGGCCGCAATCGAAGGTCTCAGCACTAGAAAAGCCTCTATGGACTTTTTGTTTGGGATTGCTCTTGTCTGCTTATACTAGCGGTTGCTGGTTGTTCCCATTGCTCTCAAGCTTGCGCTTCAGCAGCAGCAACCGGATCTCACGACGGTCATCACGACCCGCTTCGTCATCGTGTATTCTATGCGACGAGGCTATCGGTACCTTGATGGTATGCGTCCCTGCAAGACACCTCAGCGGTAGAATACAGTACCACCCAGTGGGCTTTGTTTGGAGCAGAGGCCACGACGCAAAGCGCATTGACATATAATCGTACGTGCGGATGGAATCCTGAACCACAGCGCTGCATTCTACTACATAGGAGGCGATTAAAAGCGAGGTTGGCGACCATAATTACCCATACCTGAGCCAGGAGCTCCATCAAGTTTCCGAAATCTCCAATTTTTCATTGAAAGATGGTGAGCGGCGCCAGCTTCCCCGAATCCCTCGAAAACACCACACCACCACAAGCGAGCACTTCGAGAAAAGTCGCCACACGTCGAGCAAAAGGCTTTCAGTGAAAAAGTGAAAACTGCCTTCGCCAGGGAAGCACAACAACCGCAACTTTATATCCGCATTCTAATATCTTCATCAGATACTGATAGAGAGCGAGATATTTGGGCAAGAAGTCCCCTTTGACTTCAAATGGGTGAAGATGAATCAGCATTCTGCCACACTCCAGTTCATCACATCACATCTGTCCACCACCTTCCGAGCGAAAAAATGCTGCGCATTTGGCATGTCACAGATCAATTTCTGAGCTCTCGTTCTCAAGCCTTTCCCCGTTCCATACTTTTCCATTTTCCTGCATCTCGATTCTCTCCACCAACCAACCAGGTCACCGCGCGCGTTAAACACTTGACACGACCGTCTCGTGTCTTCACTTGATCTTCAGACGGATGGATCCTAGAAGTACTGCATACAGATTTCTTCATCTTTTTGCAAATGCAATAAGGCACATTTCAGGTCCGTGTGGAACATACTGGGACGTCCCATGATATTTCCACCAAGTCTTTTTCACCATCGCACGGCATTATATGCACATATTGCGGCATACAAATAGAGAGACTGATACGAAGATGATGAGAATCATACATTACAGCGAATGTAAGCACACGCATCCATCAGACGCGCCAGAGCGGTATTATGAAACTACACACGTCGAAACGTAATTCCTGTGTGGCGTAGTATTATAGTTCTTCTGGATATGAACAGCAAAAAGCTCTTCGAGAGGATGCCGCACCGTCTGGCATTAGGCTGTGGATATATATATTCCCCAGCAAAAGAAGAAGACGCAAGAATTCGTAGAGGAAAATGCATCGAGTGGCCAGGAGCGAATGAGAAGGGAAGGGTTTTCGTGAAATACGGATTGCTGCGCCTGCCTCGTTCTTCATACTTCGGCGATACTATGGTGCTCTTCCCTCGCTCTAGTTACCAAAATGCTTGTTGCTCGGTTTTCTATTTTTAGCAGCAACGGCGCTGCTTTTGGAGTTCTTGTTGACAGCTACGGTACGCTTTGTGTCATTCCTTCTTTTCCACAAATAACAAAAGTGGATCCAAGTCAGAAGAGATTGATAAAAGTGGAAAAAAATCTGATTGTGTAACAGAAACGAGTCAATTTTGCAAAATAAAAAACTCACACAAGCAAAACAGGTTCTGTTGTAAATTCTCCAACAATGTCAACGTCATAACGTCAGAAAGAAGCACATGCGTGAACTCGGGCGGACAGGCAGCCATCTTCAAACAAATCTGCATAGACGGACCCACGCACATCCATCCGTGGCCTCCTGCGAAGGTCCCTCGTTCGCTCTTGCTCTTGTTTGTTTGGACGTGGTGGGGGAAAAGCGACTCGGACACGGATCTTCCACGACGAGGGAGAGGGGAGCACTACACAAAAGACAGTTGGATTCCAGATTCGCTCCGCACCCAGCTAGTCTCACTCACTCGCGCGTGCTGCCGTGTTTTTATGCCGCGAAATCGCAAGTCCGTCCGTATTGTTTGTTGCGCAAAGACCAAAGAGCAGGCGTCAGGCGTCAGGCGTCGTCCTCAAAGAATTCGTGTTGGTGCTGACCTAAATGTTTATCAAATGCAATACACGCACGGCACCGCGCATCTCACATTCAAGGCTTTTCTTTTCCAGCCAAGCGCAAATCGACATTGCCGCGTGTTTTTTTGCCGCCTACGAAATGACGCAAGGTTTGCTGCAGCAACTGTCCTCCAACTTATGCTGCAAGGCAGGCCGTCTATTCGTCTATCCATGCAAGCATCCACTTCGTTTGCTGTGCCGAGTCGCGCCAAGTTTCTTCGGATAAACACAACCACCGATCAACTTCCCGCCACACATGTTTGATTTGATTTTCCGCACCCATCACTTCATTTAAAAATGTGTGAGTAAACTTGAGAAGGGAGGGCGACCACCATAGAGACATTTGTGAGTAGATGAGTGAATGGATAGGTCAGACAGGATGGATAGGTTGGGCCGAAGCGGTGCCAGTAAATATGATGCAGAAAATGGATGAAAATGACTGCACTGCACCTGTAAACCCGCCACTTTAAAGAGTGGATCTGTTCGTCCACTCAACAAGGAAACACTTTTAAACATTCTCACAACTCTCTTTCTCTCCCTCTTTATAGTGTTTCATACGGGGGATGCCTCGCTTCCGCAGTCTGCAAACCAAACCAAACCGCCACAAAATCATAAAGTGCGGCGCGATCCGAGCTATGCATCTACACAATTCCGTGGATTATTGGTTCTCTAGTTTGTCGATCTTAACTATCGACTCTTCAGGTCAGCTCACAACATGAGAGTCCAAAAAGACATGACCAGCATTTGCTTATACTATCTTGTCGGAGCTCAACAGCATCGGAGGGGGTTGTAAATGCTGGCCATCGAGTGAGAAAGTAGTATCTGCCTGCATGGAGACGACAGTATGCCCAATTTCATCTGATTCGCCCGTCGCGTGGCGTTTTTTAACCAAACCAAAACGAGCCGAAAGCCAGCCAGCCAGAGTTGTCGTCGTTCTTGCATCTCTTTCTCTTCAGGCTTTCGCACTTGGCTGGCTCAAATGCTTCCATGTTTGATGAAATCTTAGGTTTGCGAGCGATTTGTGCGAGAAGCGTATTGTAGTCGCAACATACGACATCACGAACTGAAGCTCTTGCAATATGAGCATTACGTTAGCAAATACAAAAGCAATCATGTGTCCCTTCGCTGGAGCTGCGAGATAACACACAAAGAACGCAATGTGTCCAACAAGAGTTTTGGCGTGGAAGAGGAGAGAGAGAGAGAGAGAAGAGAAAACAGAACAACCGCTATTAGCTAGAATATCAAACGAACCTGGTGAGTTTTATTTACAAATATATTTGTATTCGGCATATCGACAAGTTTCAATGATTGTTATCAGGAATGTGCTTTTTGCAAAAAACAACAAGAACACTCTGAGAACAACTACTTGGTCCAAGCTTCACTCGCGCAGTTTCAAACGCAGAACTCTTGCTCATGGGAAACACGCGCTACCAGAGGCGAACGCACACCTGTTTCATTAAGAACCAAGTTTTGCTCCCATCAGTTTGAATTTGGTTGCTGTCAAGGTGACAGCCTTGATGCTAAATGCAATCGTTTTTTGTTTGTTTATTGGGACAGTGGCTTTACCGGATCGTTAGCGAGCAGCAAGTACGCCGCAAGTGGCGTCAAGCGAATTCGACCGAGTTCCGATACAAACTCCAAGGCGATCAATCGAGTATGCTCAGCCCAAAGCGTCACGAGTCAAACTATAAAAATAGGGCGCCCGCCTGCTGGTTTCGCCGTCCAGCGCGCCAATCCCAGAGGCATAACTTTGCTGGCTGAGATCACTGTCACACTGGCGTGAAACCCTGAGTTTTTTGTCTTGAGAAGTGTATGCGCGGATGGCATTTCCACAAATCTTAAAACTGAAAAGTAAAAAGAGAGACTAATTTTCTAATTGGGCAGGCGGGGCTGGGGTTCGTTTGAAAAGCGGTCTGGTGGGTGGGTTTTGAATGCATCGGAGGATTCGTAAAGTGAATGCTGCCAAAGTTGAAAGGTTTTGTGGATGTTTGGTATGGCTGCGCGCGCAACTTTCTGCGTCTGCGCAGATGAATCCCATGTCGACTGACTGACCAGAGCCACGGAAGTGAGATGACGAAAGTCAGGCAAGCGAATTTCTTTGTGGCCAATCGTTGACGCTCACGTCCCTTGACGCAGAGAACCAGTCCAGATCCACATTTGCTGCCCAGTCCAAATTCACATGCGCGATCCACCGAGTTGGCGTCATTTCACTGCGTGTGTTTGATTTACCCGTCCCATATATTATTACTGCTGCGAGGTTCGAGAAGGCGCCACCTTCTCGCATGCTTCCATACCTGATTTTCTGACCTTTTACCGGCTGTTGGGTCGCTGTCGACGTCAACGCTTTGCGTGGATCAGATTGGCTGGTGGAGGGAACTGCGTTGATTTTTGAACGTTGCTCTTTTGCGCAGATTCTTCTTTGCTTGTGAAAACACACGAGCTTGTGCACGACACTTGCGATGTAAAACAAGCAAGCAAGCACAACCCTACCCTCCGTGCTTGCAGCACATCATCTGCAAGCGAGGACAGTTACAGAGTCGAATGGGAACCATCGCTTGAGAACCATGGGTCCAATTGTGTTTTTGCAGGCGGGACGCGCTTCGTGCGATGGTGTGGTTTGTGAATCGCAATGGCAACAATACGTCTCAGCACACGATCACCCTATCCCACTCAAGGCTCGGTTTATCACTTCATCCTCATACTTGCGCAGCAGCAGTAACAAGTAACTGCATCTGCGTCGCCGCCTCATACACTTGGGTGGGGATTGAGTGAGGCTATCCCTCTCACATTTGCATTTGCATGCATCTCTGTCGTGGTTGGTTGACTTTACTTCATGGAAGAAGACTGGAGTCGCGTTTGCATATCTGCATTTACTGGAGTAGTGGTCACTAAAGCAAAGTGACAGTAGTCAGGTCGCACCCCTCAGACAGGTTTATATGAATTAACAGTGCTGTCGTGGGCTTACAACCTAGCAAATGAGGAGGAGGTTAGCTACCGTAGAAGCAAATCAACGTGAGCCAGGAGCTCCATCATGTTCACCAAGTTGGTGATGTTCATTGCTTTAGTGGCTCCTGCTCAGGCCTTCAAAGAGACACCACTTTACAATTCAGTTCCTAAAAAAAAAGCCTAACTTCCCTGGGCCACTTGTGATGAAGAAGAAGTCCAGAGACAAAATGAACAGGACCACTCTTCTTGACAAGATAATGCGAGGGCTTGTAGAAGGCAATCGAGTGGTCGGGAGCGAGCGACTCGCTATGTGCCTCGAATACCTACAATATCTTGCTGTATAATAGTACTCTAAAAGAGCTTGCATTTTCATTTGTCTGAGACAACGTGTTTGCAAATGTATTGCTCCGTTTCTGCAAATTAGAACAACAAGCAGCTCTCCGCGCTTGGGATTAACTCGCTTCGATGCCGAGGTTTACAGCTACTGCACTGCTTTGTTTCTATTCTTCCTAACAAATACTAAACCTGAATCAATAGTAATGTCAAAAGAGACAGGGAGAGATAAGGCAAAGAGTACAGTCATTTCCAATGCGGTCGATATTATTACCAACTTCAATACACAACCTCGATGCTGTGCAGAAAAGAGGCACAGATGCAGCTCCAAAAATCGAACAAATAGCGTAACCTGTGACGTAACCTACGATCGCCACTCCAACCAAATGACCCATTCAGAGTCACTGAGCTGAGATGGTCATTGAGAGCAACCAGTCTGCATAAGTTAGTCACATGCTCGATTCACGAAACTTTCTGCACTGGAAGATACTACAGGATAGTAACCAAAGTGCAAAAGATAGAGCAGACGAGTCCAACGTGACTGGATCTCATCAGAAGTCGAAAAACCGAGTTTTGAGATGTCAAGAAACCGCCCGCTGAGAGTAGCATGCTCCATTTCGGGTCGTGGCGCGATGGATTTCACAGGCATACGCTTTTTGTTTCTGTCGGCCGCGCGACCATTCTTCCAGAGACCGTTGTTGGCGCGTCCCAGCCGCTGTCCGCATATCTCAGATATTTTCTTGTTCCATTTGCTGCAACTATTTCTGCTTGCTTGTATTCGTGTACGAGTGCTGCAAAACAAAGCAAACACTTGTCTCTGCTTACTTAAAGGTTTCACCCAGATTTTGGGCTCCAACTGGCCCAATCCATCCACGCTTTTTCCAGGCGGTATTCCCACTGGAACGACGCGAAGCCCAGCTGTGCATATTGCTTATCAGAGTGAGCTTTCGCAGCCTATCGGCTGAAGTGGTGCTTGAATGCAGCTACGAGTACAAAGGGCGATCAATTTCCGCAGACGCTTGGTTAACAGTCGAGCCCAGAGCGCCGCGTTTGCCATGCTCTATCCGCCGCATTCCTGCGCTACTGGTAGCGGTTTTGGTAACATTTTTGCCTGCGCGTGGCTGCCAACTGCGCCATAATGTTCCATCAAATTGCACGCTTTGCGAGTTTGCATCATGCGTTGGCTCTACATGCGTTGGCTCTGTTGGCTTATGACCCCCAACCCCACGCCCGAACCGTCGCACAACATGTAACGGGATGAGGGATCGCCATCACAGTGCTGCTCTTCGCATTCCCACTCTGCCTCTCTCACTGACCCCTGTCTCCCTGCAGCAAGCTCTCCGGCTGCGCTCTTTGCGATGTTTGTTTGTTTGCTTGTTTGCTTGTTTGCTTGTTTGCTTGTTTGCTTGTTTGATTGTTTGATTGTTTG
>JAASFU010000337.1:0-26668 GCA_023333955.1 Globisporangium paroecandrum | reverse complement strand
TATCGTGCAGCCAGTGGACGATGTCGAGGTCACCGTTGATCGCCGCCGATTCCATTGCGTGCACCGTGCAGCCAGTGACCGCGGTCTCATGCAACCACTGGACAACCGCGAGGTTCCCGCTGCGCGCCGCGTCGTCGATGCCGTTGTCGCCTCCGATGTGGCGCGTGTCGTAGCCATTCTCAAAGAGGAACTTCGCAATCTCGAGGTGGCCGCCCTGGATCGCACTGCGAAGTGCTGAGATGGACTGCTGGCCCTTGTGGTGCAGCCATTTGACGACCTCAAAGTGGCCGTTGAACGCCGCCGCACTCATCGTGTTCGCCGTGCAGCCGCCGCTGTCCGGAAGCGCGTCGAGCCACTGGAGCATATCCAGATGTCCGTTCTGAGCGGCCAGGTCGGCGCACTTCGAGTCTGCTTGGTCCACGAACCGCGGGTTCCACAGGATGTTCTCGTGGTTGGCCGCGAGCCACTGCGCGATCTCCAATCGCCCGAGCTCGACCGCTTTCTCAAGCGCGAGCGACGCGAACCCCCACGGACAGTACTCCGAGCAGAGCCACTGCACCAGCGGCAGGTTATCGTTCACCACAGCGCCGATGAGCGCTCTTCTGAAGAGGAACGCCTTGTAGTGGCAGTCGACGCTGTACTTGTCGCCATGCTGCTGCTGGCGCGCGACGACACGTTGCGCGAGCCGCAGAGAGCCCAGCTCGCAGGCGCGCGGCACGGACCAGCGCTCCGGATAAGAGTGGTCCAGGAACGCGCTGATACTCTCGACGACGTGCGGCAGCGCCTCCACATCGCGCTCGCAGCAGACTGCGACTGCGGACGTGAGCAGCGGCAGTGCGACGGCGCTGGTGACTCCGTTCAGCGACGTCGCCATGGCCCTTTCTGAGTTTGTGAATGTGTTGGAGCTTGTCGTGGATGGCTGACACCAGCGAATTCCAAGAGGTAAGTACGCACCTCGCATACGCACTTTAAAGAACAGAGTGTGTGTCATCCTTATTTCCGATAGGATGGGCTATGCGAACTTAGTGAGTGTATCCATCTCCATCAGGGATCTTGAATGAACAAACTGAAAGTGTTCATGTCTGCGCCAGGGAGTACGCGATGAGAGCCCGGAGTTATACGCCTTGTCTCGTAGTCCAGGACAACATCCTTGTAGCCTTGCAGTCTGAGCGGCTGTGAAGCAAAGTTGAAAATACAAGAATGGCTGGCTGGATCAAGCGGCTCCCGAATGGGCTCGCTTCAACACGAGAAGACCAGATCACTCCGCCGCCAGGTACGCCACCGCCTCCAACTACCCCGAGCGGTCCTGTTGCATATTTCTCCAACTACTTCTTCTTCCCATTCACGTCAGCCGCCGTCGCGTGCCGCCATTGACTGGACTCTAGAGACAAGCGCGCCTTGTGATCGTACTGATCAACACGTTCTTGAACAGCTCGGGATACAGGACCTATCGACTAGGTACTGCCACACGCTTCAATTCAACGCGAGCAATCGAATCTACCCGCATCGTCCAAAACAACCTCACCTCCTCATGATCTAGCGACGCACCTCGCAGAGTGACGCAAATCGGAAAATCATCGCAACCAGCACCGAGTCCATTGAACTGCGAGTCGAATGTCGCGCTCGAGGCCTGAAATCGCGTGGCTGTTGAGTCACGTTGCTCGCACAAAACGTGCAGTTGCTTCGCTTCGGACATTCGGACAACATCAGCATCAGCTCGAAAGCGGTGCTAACACGCGAATACATCGCCGGGCCTTGTTCGGCAACACAGAGACGCAAAGCCCTCTCTTTTGCTTCAGATCCATTGACACCACCGCTCGAGGTCCTTGCCGTGCCATGGCAAACTAACTCTATTGGATTGCGCAGAGTATTCTTCTTGAAAGGCTCGACGCTCGAATAGCGTAACCACCGCCTCTCCAAGTTGATCTTGCGAAGCTGGAACGCGTCACCAGGGAATAGTTTGGATCGGCGGCAAAACAGCGAAAACGCGAGCCACCACCAGCACTAGTCTAGATCCTCAAAGGCTTCATGAGCCAAGGCAAGGGTATTCGCGAACGACACCTCACACGTAGACCAAACATACCATATCGAAGAGCAAAAAGCAAATACATCTTTTGGTCTGAGTTTGTTGCTCGCGAACGACACTCGCTGCATCGATTCGTTCGTCGAGTTGGACCCTGCAAATAAAGCTTGCACCTTGGTCGCATCTACCTCTGTTTTCAAGTCAGAAAATTTGAACACGAATTCTTGCAGCCGATACACGTACTACTTCTGGACGAGCTCAGGCAGGACAACCAGTAACACGGGGCCTTGACACTTCAGCCTCTCCAACGCGAACGGGTCGATCGAGAACATGCGCTTCGGATCCGTGACAACCCGGTCGGAGCAACGCCCAGCTGTCTGAAGCCATTCGCGTTCAGCGTACAACGTTGTTAACGGCAGAGTCAACAGGCGTCCACCCGAGTTTATCCTCGTTCCCATTAAGAGAAATACAGGTGTTCAAGCTTTGTACGAAAACCCTCTCTTCAGCCTTGAGGGCCAACTCGTTTGCGAGTTGGGTGCACTGTCCATGCTCCAGCAGGACCAGACCCAACGGATAGAGCAAACACTCGTGGTCGTCCATCACTCGGGTTCAAATGATGACCATCACTCGGTGGATCCACTTTGGGTGGTGAACTGGGTTCACCAACAAACACGAGCGACTCACGAGATTGTCCAGAGATTATTTTGATGTGGATAGACTGTGACAGGAGACATTTGTGATCCGCAGGACGTCCACACGTTCATGAGCGTTGCGTCTTCCAAGCACCGTTCAAACACACAGGCAGCTCTTATGAAGGTTAAACCCGCTTTCGGTGGGATCCATACCTTGACAGTCTGAAGGTTATTTTCTGAAGGATGTCTCAAGAGGCTGGTGTACTTCCGATGGATACTGTAGATACTATTTGCTCTCATCGACCAGCGGTGCTTTAATATCGCTTCTGGTACAGTAGATCAATTGTGGACTGCAACTTTGCGATCTGCAGCCATCCATTTGCCGGCGGGTCCATGGCTGCCGATATTCTAATCGCTCAAGCACCTCGGAGACTTGAATCTCGCTGACGTGCTTCGTGCTTCTCATTGCTCAGCGCGCTATAATGTGTTACTACTTTGTTGTGACGATGAACCGTGGTCTCCGTTCCCAAAAACCTGCTCATTAGCATTCAAGTTTCGCTCTCAGATCTCTCTTGCAAGAAAGGTTGGCAAAGCTTGAGTTGTAACGTGTACCGCACGGCACTGGAGTCGCAAGGTCGGAAAGAAAACCCATTCATTCCATTTGGATCAGGATCGCCCGTGGGATCATCGCCACCTGCATTCTCGCGTGGGGCTTCGCTGAATCAAGCAAGGCGCGGCTTCATGAGCAGGAGCGCGGACGCCAACATCGAGGAGCTCGCAATCATGAGTAGCTGTCAGCAACACCAGTGACATTACCAACAGCGCTCGCTCTTTGCTGATGAACGCACACATCCATCCAACCATGCGCTCTGATACATGTAGATCGCACATCCAACGAAACTATAGCCTATGCGACGCGCCATGAACCCCACACTTGTTGTCACGATGAAGCCGATCAAACATGAGATCTTGCACGCCTTTGGGTCTGCAACTTGGTATTAGGATCTCTCGCAAAAGTGAACGCAAAGCGCAAAGAGAAGATGAAAAGAGGAAGCCTCGAAAAGCGCAAGGAAAACTTGGAAAAGCGACACCAGCGACGGGGCAAACCCTTGCATTACTCACTGCCATTGTCCTCGCTGCAATCATCGGAAGTGGACCGCTCACTGTGATTGACTGATTGATCCACTGCGACACTCGACGCAAGGAACAGTTCGATCGAAGCCAGAAAAAAAGAGAACAAGAACTCGTGTTGTGGCATTTGGATCCATTAATCTAAAGCGAAGCCTGGATCAGGGCGGCGCAATCGATTCTCTATCTGACGGATTCGATCACGCCGATGAGTGAGCGAGCTCCAAAAGGACTTTCGAAGTGTAGCCAGCTGTTGGGCTTTGGGTGGCTCAGGTTTGTTCCACCTTCACAATTTCCGATTGACGCAACCTAGCCAGACAAGCCAGGTCTGGAGTGACAGGCTTTTGCGTGCGATGTGTGACCCTCGCTGCCTTCAGTCGAGAAAACCCAAAGCTCAAAGCTTCAACTTGAAGAGCTCAAGTTTGGGAGCTTGGGTCGATCTTCAAGGGAGAAGAGAGCCGACCTGTAAAAAGATGTGAGGACGAATCAGCTTCTTGCGCTTGATGAGTACACTCTTAGGAGAAAGCAAGACTGCAGCTTGATGGAAGGAAGGAAACGGGGTTACTAACTCTCGACCATTTTGCAAATTTAGACTGGGGGTTTGTATGGAAAACTCAGCAAGTTATGGACGGGTGAGTTTGAGCCCTTCCTGTTCAAGCTCTTGAAGTCCTTTTTGAAAGAGGCCTTGGATGGAAACAGTACTCGCCACATACAAAGAGCAAGTCAGGTCGAAATGGAAACGTGGAGTGCTGCGGGAAAGATCAATTTCGATTGGGATCAACAGGCTCGTTTATGCACTTCAGGCGTCTGATTCTGTTCCATGTTCTAATTCCATATAACGACCCTAATAACGGATAATATCATACATGCGGAAGCATGTACAGTAAATATACAATAACCTGCTGGACACTATTTGAAACGTATACAAGAATAATTAGTTGGTTTGTAGTGCCCCACATCCACCAATCCGCTTCAGTTGCTGTGATCGAGTCGTCACCTTGTCAACTTGACAAGCCAAATCCGCATCACTCGCCCATCAAATCCATAAGCATCCCACTTTGAGTTGCCCACGCGCGCGCTTCAATCGGCTGTCTTTTGCCCGTTTTCGAAGCTTCGAATCGCCTGGGAAAAGTGCGACAGCTCTCTCGCTTCTCATTCGCAGCGGCTCGTCCCTTGTCACGCCGGAAGGGTACAGTGGATCTCTCCTGGGGAGGTGACCTCCGATCCCACCCAGTCTTTGTCGTTGTCCCCATCAAAATGGAAGTGGCATTCCATTCGGTGATGCAACTCTTTCGCTCTCGGAAAACCGTGGCACTGTCGTACTTAGCGATTGCAGCAGCGCAGTTTCAACGGAGAGCGCCCCAGCGCTATGGCCGCAATCCTGCTGCGCGACCGTCAACAACCAGCCAATCAGCTAACTTGCGAGAGACTGGACCAGCACGACACAATGCAACTCGTGAACCCTTTTTGTGTGCTGAGCAAGCCTGCTACGAAAACCTTGACTTCCAAACTGCACCACACCGCACAGCACCGCCGGGCGCCTACCCGCCCGCCCGCCCGCTCTCAGTCCTACCTCTCTCACTATCCAAGTTCCTCGCTCGCGCACAGTCCTCGGATCTCCAAACTACTCCACGTCCTATCATGGCCAAGTTCTTCTTCTACGCCGCCGCCGCGCTCTGCGCCGTGTTCGGCGCCGCCCAGGCGCAGACCACGACCCCGGCGCCGACCGCCGTGCGTCCAGCATGCCAGTCGCTCAACTTCTCGAGCAAGGCCGCAGACATCAAGTCGCTCAACGCCGTGATCGACCTCGCGATCACCTCGGGCCTGCTCGCGAAGAACCTGCCGGACCCGATCGTGGTGAACGAGACCAAGGTCTCGGTCGTCCCGTTCAAGGTACTCAACCTCAACTTTGAGCTCACGCCGACGATCAAGCAGCTCAAGCTGGGCGGCCTCGCGAACCTCGTGCCGCACCACCTGAACGTGTCGTCGCCCAACTCGGTGATCATCTCGGCGGACTTTAACGGCAGCGTGACGCTCCAGGCGACGTTCAGCATCTCGATCCAGCAACTCGACCTCAAGTGGTACTCGATTTGCTGGACCGACGCGATCCACAAGCCGTTCACGTGCCCGCCAGCGGTAATCGACGTGACCGTGGACCTCGAGATGAACAAGCCAGGCCTCGCGCTTGACGCGCAGCTCAACCTCGTCGCGTGCGGCGCCGGCGTGCCCAAGACGGTCTGCAAGGACGTGACGGTCAGCGACATCCTCATCGCGGCGCTGCAGAGCAAGTTCGAGCCACTGCTCGCGCGCCTGCTCAAGCGCTTCACGAGCGCCTCGGTGAACAACCTCACGATCTACTGGGAGTCCATCTCGAAGCTCAACATCGACATCGCCAAGTCCGGCTCGCTCATCAACGCGATCCTGGACCAGCTCGTCAACTTCTCGGTCGACATCGTGAACAAGAAGGGCGACATCTACAACACGGTCATCGACGTCGTGCAGAAGCTCTTCACGTCGATCCTCAACAACCTCTTCGCCACGTCGCTCGCGCCGCAGTTTGGCAACACGTGCTACGACGCCTAAGCGTTTGAGTTGTAGGCTGGGTGTTGGGTATTGTTTCTTGCATTGTCAGTCAAGTGATAAGTGAGTGAGTGCTTCATTTTTGGTATGGGTTGTAACACTGCGAATATGAAGCGAAAGCTGTACGATTTTGATTGCGATTTGCTGGTGTGATGTTGTCGTCTTTGCTCGATGTCCATAGAACTTTCAAGCGAGCAGCGATGTGGGCAGCTCTTTTGCGTGAGAGAAGCTCCGCTGTGAGAACGTGCACGAGCTTTGCATGTAGCTGCTTGAAATGCCAAGGACTACCGGGAGGAGGATTATTTGCAACATTCGAAACGCAGATGCTCTGGAAACAGGAGAACTTTACGCAGTGGATCGATCCCTCCATTTTGACCAAGCAAGGCAAAGCAATTGAAGAGCACGTGAGAGAGTTCGGTCAACCTGGATACCGTTCAGACTTCGTCTCAAGATACTCGACGGCGAGTGATGGTCGATCTTTGCTTGACCTGAAGCCCGATCTCTGAGTGCGAACGACTCATGCTGGCGGAACGCGTTGCCATCTTGAGCCTCGCTTGAAACGTGGAGTACGCACACGTACTGAAGAGCGTCGCTTTCCCTCCAGCGAATGCACGTAGAGTGCACCCTCCTCCGCTAGACCTGCTGGGTGACGAACTGCCAGCTTCGCACGCACGCACCACCGAGATTGTTGCTGTTCACGCCGCGCATGAGATGTTTAGCTACGTGGTGCCGCCGCCGATTCGTCACCGCGAACAGTGTTCCAGTGCACAGCAAGCGAGCAAGCAGTCGATTTTGGAAATCAAATGACGCGGGCGGGGGGGACAGGATGGCGTGCATGAGACCAGACACCGAGCGCCATGCTCTGCATCATCGTGAGAGGCGTCCGTGATCGCGCCTCGGAACTGCAGTACCGTAGCGTAGCAGCCAGCAGTCGCACTCCTGGGACTGATCCAGGTCCATTCCAGCAGTTCGGCATTTCAATCGAAGCCTCCAGGAAGCACGCGCCGTTTCGAATGCTGATCAACAGCCACCGGCCCGTGAGCTTCGAAGAGAGAGAGAGACATGAAAAAGATTGCTCCACAATCAAATTGGCCTGGTTCTGAACGAAATGATGTGGGGTGGAAGATGTGGGTTTGGTCCCCCAAAAGCGACATAGCGCTTTCAAATAGCAATTCCGAGCCAACTAGGTGCTTCTTAACTTTAGGGGCAACCATTTGGTCGATCTTTCCTATACGAAATAAATGCATGACCATAGATAAATGTCTTGAATGCACTATGTGGTCCGCCAGCTTTAGGTGTTCAGGAAAGCCCTTGCGAAGGTTTTTCCGGTTTATCTGATCGAGTTCTGTTGTTTGTATCCTATCAGCCCGCAGCAGCCTTTGCATCAACGTTTCCTATCACGAAACGCGCTGGTGCTCATAGACATCCCACCTTTTAAGCCCAGGGAGCCGAGGCTTTGCACGCATGTCAATCATTTCACTTTTTCAAGAGTTGTTTGATTTCGATAGGAGCTTTTCGAAGGCTTGGTTTTGAAATTGAAGTGCGACATCCCTCTTTCAATCACTCGATCGATCTATCAATCACTCAGCCAGTCAATAGTACCCAGCGGAAGCTTGTCAGCAGCCAACCAAGTGCGTAACGATCAGAGACGTCGGCGATTACGCGATTGGGGGGAGGTTCACATAGGAAATGCATTGGCGCTGCATTCTTTGGCCCACTACTCTGTATGGAGCCTTCCTATTGAAAGGCGGTCTCTCATCAGAAAGTCAGATTGTGTTGGTGACAGGACCAGGGAGGGATCCCTCACGTTCGTCCCCAGCACCGACAGCCGCGACTGGGTGCTCTCTCTAGCCTTCAGTCTCGCATTATCCAATCTCCTCGCTCGAGCTCAAGTGCCTCCCGCCAGTCAGCCGATACCAGCAACAGCAATGGCCAAGTTCTTCTTCTACGCTGCCACCGCGCTCTGCGCTCTCTTCGGTGCCTCGCAGGCCCAGAACGCCACTACCCCGGCGCCAACCGCCGCGCGTCCAGCGTGTGGCACGGTCAACTTCACGGCCAAGGCAACCGACTTCCGCTCGATCAACAACCTGATTAACGTCGCGATCTCCTCCGGCATGCTCTCGATGATCCCGTCGGTGATCGAGGTGAACAACTCGGCAGTGTCCAAGATCCCGTTCAAGCTGCTCAACCTGGACTTCGACATCACGCCAACGATCAAGAACCTCCAGGTCGGCGGCGTGCAGACCATCATTCCAAAGTACGTCAACGCGACGTCGATCAACACGGCCGAGATCGCCGCGGACTTCAACGGCACTGTTTCCCTCAAGGCCACGTTCTCCGTCTCGATCCAGCAGCTCAACCTCAAGTGGTACTCGATCTGCTGGACCGACGCGATACACACGCCGTTCACGTGCCCACCTGCGGTCTTCGACGTCGAGGTTGACCTCGCGATTGTGAAACCAGGCATCGTCGCCGCGGGCCAGTTCGATCTCGCGGGCTGCGCCGTCGGCGTGCCACGCACGGTCTGCAAGGACATCACTGCCTCGGACATCACCATCGCGCTCATCCAGCAGGCCTTCGAGCCGCTGATCGCCCGCCTGCTCAAGCGCTTCAAGGCTACGTCGTTCACGGACGTGCAGATCAAGTGGGATTCGATCACCAAGCTCGACGTCAACATCCTGAACAAGGGCTCGTTCATCAACTACCTGCTCGACAAGCTCGTGGACTTCTCGGTCGCCCAGGTGAACAAGATGGGCGACATCTACAACACGGTGGTCGACATCATCGAGAAGGTGGCCAAGTCGGCCGTGAACAAGATCGTCACCGACTCGCTCGCGCCGGGCTTCGGCAACACGTGCTACGACAACTAAACCAACGGCACTACCCAGGACTGAACGTCCAGGGTACTGGTGAGAATCCTCACAGGGTTCCATGCGCGCACGTATAAGTTTTGTGTCCAGATCAGCTGGTAGAGTCATCGTCAAAACAACTCTGGATCTGAAACAGATGATAAAGTCGTAAAACAACATTTGTCTTCCCCTTCGTGTGTCTTGATCTAAATTCTCACATGCAACTAATGCACAGAGTGAAGACTGGCATGATGAAGAAGCCACTTTAGCAAAGCCTGTGGCGAGAATCTGCCACCAACGGTTGGTTGGTGCGGCTTCTCTTTCTGGTCGCCCTCGTCAATCGATGTCGATCGACATGTTTTGCTGTTTGGTCAGTTGCTGCTCGTTAATCGAGTACTGGACTGTACAATACTCGCCCTCGCGTGACTGGGAGTTGAAGAGCTGGCACGTCCCAAGACTGAAGAGTGTTCTCCTTTCGAGGAAGAGGCTGACTGTGTGTGTTGCTAAGACCGGTGGTCGCTATTACGAGCGACATCAGCAGCTACGACAGTATCCTGACCTTTATCCGCAGCTATGATCAAGAGTGGAGCACTCCACTGCACAAGTGCTCCGGTAGAATGCGAAGGTGAGCTTTCCATCCATAAGCCTCTTCTTGGATCTCAAATCGAAATGGCGATGATGATGGCACGCGTACTTAATGCAGCACATAACTAGATCCGCTGACGCCAATCAACTCCATTCAGGAATTGATTTTGTGTCCGGATGTACCGTTTAGCGCTGAATTAAGTACGATTTCCATTATTCGAACCAGCAAAAAGAACAACCATCACTCTGCTCACCCAGATTTGATCATTTTGTCCGACGGCGGCTGAGCTTTTCGGACTCCAATTCGAAAGTCCAGCAGAGCGTAAGCAAGCAGCTCAGCTTGGCTCAGCTCCGACAGCGGCGGCCACTGACCGGCGCTCGAAAGAAAGAGGAGGGAGCGCGCGTGCGTGTTTGAAAAGGGAACGCTCGCTGGCGTCGACGAAGCAGCCAGCCAGCCATTCAGTCAGTCAGTCAGTCGTCAGCCGCACGCAATACGCAAGTTGCGCTTACGCTCCAGCACCCTCCCCGTGTGAACGAACGCACGCATCCCATTGTGAACAGCCTAGTCTCTTCGTGGCTGGCTGGAGAGCTCGCTTATTCCCAACGACCGGTAGTCGCATTGATTGAAGACACACGCACAGAGAGAATAGAAAGAGGATGGCTCCAGTCGCGTCGTCTGCACCTTCTTCTTCTTCTTCTTCGTTGCCGCCGCCGGACAACAGCGGGACGTTCCTGCAGTTTGACGTTGTAATGCAGCAGCAGCAACAGGAGGAAGAGCCTCATCACGAACAACGAGAGGGTGAGGGGCAGCACGGCTATCAGATGAAAATGAGAGCCGATGAGGAAACAACGATCACGATCCCCACCACCAGCAACAACAGCACGGGCTACAATAGCAGCAGCTATTCGACAAGCAGCAGCAGCACGAGCAGCAGCGTGTCATCCCCTTCTCCCTTCACTTCCGGTTTCGCGGCGTTCGGTGGAGCGTCTGCTGCCCCCACAGAGTTCTCGCTCTTGGCGTCCGAGCTGCTGGCGAGCATGAGTCCGCTCTCGGCTGCGAACGACGCGCCACTGAACGTGTTTATGAAGAGTTACAAGAGCCGAGTCCAGCAAGATCAGCTGGACGAAATGAAGCTGCAGGTTGTCACCGAGCAATCCCAGTCACCACCAGTGAAACTAGAGCCGTCCACGATCCTGAGAAAGAGCGTGAGCCCCAAGCGAGAGCGTGCCACCAGCACCATCACCACCGCCGCCGATGCGTCTTCGTCCTCTCAGCACGAAGAAGACCCGCTCAGCTTCGACTCGTCGACGACCAAGAAGGTGTTCAAGTGCACGTTCCCCGGGTGCGGGAAGGAGTTCCAGCTCAAGGGCAACCTCAAGCGCCATCAGAACATCCATAACGGCGACAAGAAGTTCCGATGCAAGTTCTGCGGCAAGGACTTTCTGCGTAAAGCCGACATGGAAGTGCACTACCGCGTGCATACCGGCGAGAAGCCCTACAAGTGCAAGTTTGGCGACTGCGACAAGTGCTTCGCGCGCCGATCAGATCTGCTCAGTCACGAGCGCACGCATGTGTGAGTACCTGTCTCGCTGTTTCTCTTGATACTGGTGCTGTGGTTCATTAACCGAGAGTTCTTGTGCGTGTGTTTACTGTGATCGAACAGCGGCACCAAGCCGTTCGCGTGCTTGTACCCTGGGTGCGGACGTCACTTTGCGCGCAAGTTTGACCTGCAGAAGCACCAACGCATGCACGACAACCACAGCAGCGAGTGCCAGAAGCGCCGCAAGATCTCGTCGCCGTCCAGTGACAACTGCAATTGCTGGCCGGCAGATCCACCTCCGTCGCCGATGATGGACGAGTTTGCGAGAGCTGCTGACCAGAAGTCACCAACAGTAGCTGCACCTACACCTGCTGCTGCGCCGCCTGCATCTACAACGAACCCCTCAGTGTCCCGCTACCAGCAGCTTACGTGCACGCAGGACCACATCCACTCACCTCCAGCGTGCTTTGCGGCATTCACACCCGACCTGCTCGACAATTTTCTGCTGTCTTCGCGAGAGGTCTTTGACTCCAAGCCGTACCCTGGCTGCTGTGGTTTTGTTGGTGATGGCGGAGAAATCAGCGCTGGCGGCGAGCATTCACATGCTCACCGCCATCACAACCACAATCACCAAGCGCAGCCCAGCATCAAGCAGCAATTTGAAGCCCTCGTGATCATAGATGACGTCACCACCAAGCCAGAGCTCCCCACTGAAGCTTCCCAATCCCAGTCCACATCCTCCACACAACAACAACCAGCGACTAGTGGCAGCAGTAGCAGCAATTCAGCAACAGCAGCAAAGCGACCCCGCTCCGCCTCCGCGTCGTCTTCGTCGTCGTCGACCAACTCGTGCCCGATGGACGCCGAGCTGCTCAAGGATTACGCCAAGCACACGCCGTCGTGCGGCCACCTGTCGATCCTGCACGGTAACCACCGGGACTACGTGGTGAAGAACCACCTGGTGTGCCAGGACAGCGTGCGCAGCATTGGCGGCGGCGAGAACCACAGTGTGAAGCCCGCCAAGTGCCCTGTGGATGAGCCGCATCGCCCCGGGTGCGGTCACCTGCCCGTGCGCCACCGAGACCACATCGACTACGTCGTGGAAGATAATTTATTCTGCCAGCAGGCCGCTGGGATGCTCGACGCCGGCGCCGACAACATCGAGCTCCTGGACGACGACTTTTGGGAGTTCTACGGCGCCATCGGCTCGCTCAACACCGATTAATCAAGGCTGGTTAGTTGGCATATGTGTTACCGGTCTACGTGGAATAGCTCGAAACGGGCTCTATTAATCTTGTTTAAAATCGCGAATGCTCCAAGACGAACTTGGTTCGCTAGTCCCTTATCAACACTTTCTGAGTAGCTACTTCCTAGCTTGTCATAGAACTGACTCATAGCTCATCTCCAACGGCTCAACCATTTCTTTCAAAACCTACCGCCAAACTCTTCCATCTCAATCATGCTTCCGATAGAACTAGAGACCCGACGACACAAGGCGTGTGGCTTCGCCGTTCGCCGCGTTGCTGCGCGTGTGGGCCGCGTTGCGGAAAGACGGACTGAACGCCCACACGAGGCAGTTGAACAGCCCCTGCGAGTAGAAGCAGGCTTCGTTCAGGTACAACCACACCGACGACGACGCAAACACGTTGAACGCCATCAGAAAGCCCACGAATGTCGGCAGCACAAACACCACGAGCGTCACGATCGTGCAGTAGAGCAGGTGCTTCGTGGCGCGGCGCTCGCTCTCCGACTGGTGCTGCTGGTACGTGCGCTGGTGTTGGTGGTGACCAGTGCTAGATCCTGCGCCAAGTTGCGCCTGCTTGCGCACCAGGTGCACCGCGACCGCCGAGACAAAGATCATCGCGCACGCCGGGAAGTAAAACAAAAACATGCGTGCCCACTGTGGACTGTGGCCACCCACGTAGCACATGCGGCAAGGCCCAAACGCGTCCGGCAGGAAGCCAATCACGCCCGTGAGCACGGCAAAGAGGCCGCAGAACGCCGCGCAGGTCCACGTGATCACAGAGTACACGCGCGTGTAGTCGACCGTGCTCGAGAGGTTGCCGCGCACGGCGCGGATCAACTCGAGCGCGATGCTGCCGCTGAACAGCAGGATCGCCGTGCCCGTGAACTGCTGCACGCCCATGAGCAGCACGCAGAACACGCTGCTGTCGGTCGTGATCTGCTGCTGCTGCGTGGGCTGCGACGTGCGCAGTGCAATGCCCGCGACCCAGACCGACACGCTGTACACGAAGTTGCACACCGAGAGCCAGAAGAGCAGCGAGAGCGCGCGCTTCTCGCGTAGCTGCGGGTAGTGCCAGAACGAGCCAATGACAAACGCCGAGCCCACGAGCGAGAGCCCCGACACAAAGAGCACAAGCACCGAGTGCGAATCCATGTCGTACAGGTTGAAGCTGTTCTCAAAGAACGGCGTGAGCGCGCCGCTGTTCTTGTGACCGTTGGTGCCACGTCCCAGTCCATTCGTCGCTTCGCCACCGGCCTTACCGTCGTCGAGACCGCAAAGCGGCGAGTTTTTGGAACACGCGAAGCCTACCTGCTTCTTCTCCACGTCGTAGAGCGAGTAGAACTTCTTCATGAACACGTCGCCGAGCACCCACATGTCCTGTCCGCTCGGCTGCACGAGCACGATGCACGTGAGTCCCACGCACAGCGTGTAGTCTTCGCCCTCGAGCACATAGAAGTGCTCGCCGCCGACACCAATGCGCATCGGAGGAAAGTCCTGTGGTGAGCAGAGAAAGCACTGGAAGCCGTACTCGACAAAGCCACAGTAGCAGCCCTGGTCCTGCGCGAAGGACGTCACGTCGTACAGGAAGTCCAGGTACAGGTCGCTCGGGATGCCGATCAGCGACGTGCCCGAGTCCACGAACGCGACGCAGCCGTTCGGACAAAGACTCGGGTTGCCCTCGCCGATCACCACGCTGTGCAGCTCGACGCGCCAAAAAGTCCAGAGCCCAAACTGCGGGAGCACATTCGTCATCTGCCACTCGGCGTCGATCGCCTTCATGTACGCTTCGTCGTAGCCGCCAATATGTAGCTCCGAGCCGTTCGTGTTCGGCTCCGGGCTCAGGTAGAACGCAAACACCGAGTCCACGCTCGGGTACTGCGCGAGCAGCGAGAAGAACAGCGGCGGGTCCGAGAACGTCGCGAGCCCGTCAAACGCCATGCCTAGCAGTCCGTCGGCCTTCATTTTGGCCATCGACTCTTCTTCGTCGTTCACGATGCCCACGGTCGCGTCGCGGACCGTAAAGTTCGCGAGGCTCACCGTGTCGTGGCCAAACTTGCCGCTCACTTTGCCGCTGCCGTACTGGACCGCGAAGCGGCCGTCGTGCTCTTTGCGGAACGTTGACGACTTGGCGGAGTCAAAGCGCTCGTCACCGGCGCACTCCTTGCAGGTGCCCCCCGGTACCCACAGATCCGACGAGCCCGTGTCAAAGCACACGATGATCTCCTGTGGCGGGGAGCCGATCGTGATCGGTCCGAAAAACTGGAACTCCATGAAGTTGATGAGCGGCACGTGACCTGCGGCTGCCAGGTCCTGCGTATCATGCAGCCATGTGGACGTTGTCACTCCCCTGAAGTTGCTGTTGCTGCTCGCGGCGCTCGAGTTGGACGGGCGGCGACGACGCTGCGTGGCGCTCGCGGCGCTCATGACCTGCTGCAGGCTCATCACCGACGCGATCTTCTCATCACTCGACACGACGTCCTTCAACTGGTTCTCCTTTGAGCTGCTGCGAGCGCGATGGTGCACATGCAACAACTCCTTGGCGCTGCGCTCATTCGCGTGCGTCTGCAGCGGGATGCGGAGCAGCTCTGCCTGTGCACCCGGAATCTCTTGCATCAGCGCGAGCATCGCTGACACAGCGACGACTATCAGTAGCAGCGTGATCATCGAGCCTCCGCAAGTTCCAGTGTTTGACCTCATGCTTTCTCTTGTGCTACTCTCTCGTTGTAGCTCTTCGACGCCCGACCTGGTTTACGAACCACGAACCGCGAATGGCGCTGATGGAGAGAGAAGGACGGACGGACGGACGGACGAAAGATTGGCTTGTGGCGCGCAGGCAGCACAAGAGACGCCAGACACGCTCAAGCTCACGCTCGCAGACAGGAAGGCAAGGCAGCTGCTTGGACGAGAAGGTGGAGAAGAAGGGCGTCTTCTTCCCTCTTTCTTCTTCTTGATCTTGCTGGCGCTTGCTGCTGCTGCTGGTGATTCGAATGGATTTGATGGGGGCCAAAAGGCAGTTGGACTTGGGAGCAAGAGGAAGACCAAATGCGAGGAATGATGGTAATCTAGTTCCTGGAACCCCGAGCCCTGTTCCATAATTAGCCAAATACTGGGATGGCGCCAAATAGTGGACCTATGCGGGAAACTGTATGGGTGGACATTTGCTTGGTAGCTGAATAGTAGCCCTTCATTTTGAGCCTTTAGTATTGCATGTGGATAACGCGAGTGGATACAAAATATAGTATAATATAGAGGTCAATTAAAGTTCATATTAAAATATATGTATTATAAAGAGGTATAAAAATGGCATCCAAAAAGTGGTATTAGATTGATGTGTCAATCAAACATGAACATTCTCTCCAGAGTCGACGCTCTGCATTAATCACACCGACATTCACAATGTGCCCAGTACCTACTATGCTACTGTCACTGGCAGTCCAGTCCTAGGGGGAGGGGGGACAAGAGCTTACGCGTCGTAGCACGTGTTGCCAAACTGTGGCGCGAGCGAGCTCGTGATCACGTTGTTGAGCACGGACTTGAAGAGCTTCTGGAGGATGTCGATCACCGTGGTGTACACGCTCCCCTTCTTGTTTACCTCCTCCACCGAGAAGTTGAGCAGCTGCTTGCCGAGTTCCGTGATGAGCGGGCCCGAGGTGCTGAAGTGGATGCCCAAGTTGGAAATCGACTCAAACGAGAGGCCGAGGTCCAGCACCGAGGCGCTCGTGAAGCGCTTGAGCAGACGCGTCAGCAGCGTGTCGAACTTGCTCTGCAGCGCGGCGATGAGGATATCGCTGACCGTCACGTTCTTGCAGACGCTCGTGGCAACCCCCGGTGCGCACGCGACGAGGTTGAGCTCCGTGTTGGCGCTGAGCGACGGCTTGACGACCGACAGGTCCACGTCGATGTCCACGGTGGCCGGCGGGCACGTCGACGGGTTCAAAATGTTGGTCCAGCAGACCTCGTACCACTTGTGGTTGAGCTGCTGGATCTGCAGCGTGATCGTGCCGTCCACCGTGACCATGCCATCGATGTCGGCCGCGACGATCACCGAGTTCGCCGACGACACGTTCAGGTGCTTTGGCAGGATGTTTTGCACGCCCGTGACGTTCAGCGTCTTGATGATTGGCGTGAGCTCGAAGTCGAGGCCGAGCACGGAGAACGGCACGACGGATACCGCCGAGTTGGCCACCGTGATCGCCGACGGGATGTTAGTCTTCAGGAGGCCCGACTGGATTGCGAGGTCGATCACGGCGTTGAGTGACTTGATGTCCGCGGCCTTCTCCGTGAAGTTGAGCGGCACGCACGCCGGCTTGGTGCTGGTCTGCGCCTCCACGGCGGCAGAGCCGAACACAGTCGCGCAGAGCGCGGCGGCGGCAGCGTAGAGGAAGAACTTGGCCATCTGGGCTGTTTGGAGAATCTCAACGAAAGCTGCTTGAGTGGGAGGGAGCTGGAAGATTGTATTATGAGCGGCTCCGAGGACTGCAAGCGCAATACAATCGATGATTCATAGCTCTTGGTGGTGGTGGTGAGATGGGAAGGAGCACCAATTGCGGAGGAAGGGACCAAAGAGCCTCAACGACTTGAGATGGTTGACTGAGAGCACAGTGGCATCTAGTCCCGAGCTTTGGATTCGAAGGATAAGGATCGAATCGAAGCCAAGAGCAAAGTCTTCAAGCTGTGAAAGTGTCCGATCTGCGTCACGCATGGCAGTCACAAACAGGAATGGGAATGATTCGATCCATCACCTCATACGGAGGTTGTATTCATTCATTCATCCGTTTCACCAGGGTGTCTCCTATGATATGCTCATACAAAGACCAAGATGGAAATTTACAAGAGACCAACCAGGTTGAGCTTCCCATACAAAGATCAAACTGTAAGCTTCCAAGAGACCAGATTGCGTGCTGGAGAGCTTCGATTGCATCGAGTTCGCTCGATCATCACGCGGCAAAGAGACCTGAAACGTGTGGGTTCGGGTGCGACATGTGAACACCAACGCCGTATGAGCATTTTGAATGCTCGGCGGGCTGTCATCGTCCACCTCTCGGAAGTCGATGAAGCCATGCCGAGGACCATTTTGCACCATTGCACACCATAGTGACAGTACTGAGGTAATCGAGCCTTGGGCCAGTAAAATGATGTGGTGTGCAAAAGTCGATAGACTCCTGAATGGAAGTGATGTTGCACGAACGTACATTTAGCGTTTCATGTTGTTTGAATGGACTTGACACGATTGATGTCGCGCGAGTGTCGCCCATCCTCTGGTTGCGCGAATGTAACCCAACTGATGCTTGTCATTTTGCACACAGCATTGCATAGCAAGAGAAGCCAAAGCAAGAGCAGAGATGACCGGAGCGACGAGCAACCCCGTGCGCTACGAGATCGCGAACGGCGACTTCTGCGGCTTCCTCAAGGGCTTCTGGAAGCGTAATCTCGAGTGGCGCCACTTTGGCGGCAGCTTCAAGCATCTGCGCTCTACCAACAACGTTGTCTTCATCGAAGAAGATCTCGACGCCGCGCACCAGCCCAACACACAGTACGTTCGACGCACAGCATTCCATGCATGCATCATAGCTGCATTCGTGGGGTTCTAGTTTCATGCTGCGTGTCACTTTGCGTTGACACTGGCCCATGCGCGTATATGCTTGTGTGCGTATGTGTGTACTTCCTGACAGGTTTCTCAAGTGGTCGTTTGGCAGAACACACAAGAAGCAAGATCTCGTCAGCGCCTACACCATCCAGGTTCGCAAACTCTGCAACTATTCAAATGTGGTTGAGTGCGTGCACGTTTGGCTAACTCTTTAGTGTGTATGTGTGCAGTTTATTCCCGACGAGCAAGGCACGTTCATGGAGTGGAGCTTTGAAGGCGTGACGTGCCACGGCGTGTTCAAGCCCGAGTCGAGCGTCGCGATCTTCAACTTCTGCCTGCAGGAGTCCATGGTGACGATCACCTACCGCATCCTCGACACCAACAGTACGCTTTCTCGCTCTTATCGCGATATGACTCGCATGGAAACTCATTGTGTGTGTGTTCTTCAATATGATTGTAGCGATGGCTGTGTGCATCGTGGACGTCGACAGCGAGCACACCCCGACGATCCAGTATGGTAACATGTACGTGCTTTCCTCACTGCAGCAATGGATGAATGCTTATAGACACAACTGGGTCGCCGTGCTGATGAGGGTGCTGCTGCTATCTATCGATGTTGCTGTTGTTTGTGCATGCATACACACGCAGGTATCGCATCGATCCGTCCAAGTACGACAAGGACATCGACGAGTGAGCGAGCGAGCGAGCGAGCGAATCGATCATTTCGTTGCCTTCACTTCAGTGTACTGTTGAATATTTGTTACACATCACAATCGCTTTTTTGTCTGGAGCACACAAACATGTCGTTTATAAACATGGGGTCACTGTGTAACACATGTAGTACCCTCAATAATAGCTCCCTCTACACATCCAATGTCACATCCAAACCCAAAAGCAAAGAAATGGCTGGCGACACGAATCCGAGCAAGCGCAAGCGGCGCAATGGCTGCGATCCTGGGGCGTCGCCGCCATTGCCCGCACTGCGGTCGCTGCTTGTGGGCGCATCGCCGCCGCTCAAGACAAGGGACCGCCAGATGCGCGCGCTGCTGACCTCGAGCTTCAGTCGCCACGACCAGTGGAAGCTGCCGCCCACAGAGTCCCACATCGGAACGCTCGCGCGGCTGCGCAACACGCTCGACGGCCTGCTGCCAGTGGTAACGAACGTCACGACCTTGCAATGCGCTACTGCATGCTGCTGCTGGTTGTCTTAGCTGTGTGTTTGTTGTGTGTGTGTCTTTCATTCGCTTTATATTAGCTGATCGGCGCGCGCGACTTTGCCGGCGCCGCGAAAGTGCTCTCGGTGCTCTACCATCGGTTCATGCTCGCACCAGCGCTCTGCGTGCAGGTACCTTGTGTGTGTGTGTGTGTGTATGGAAATGCGTTGCTGCAATAAATAGTGAAGCGTTGATTGTCGCTGTATGATCTTCGTATTATTGGACAGACGAGCCTTGAGATCCTGCGGCGTCACCCGGAGCACCGAGACGATCTGCTGCAGTTCTACCTTGCGGCGATCCAGGAAGACCGCCTGGATGTGAGTACTTTGAGCGTACTACATGCTTGTGTATTGATATACATCGCTACGTGTGCGTGGTGAAGAAAGCTAAACTAATGAGCTACTTGTACTTTGCTGTGGTCAATAGAAACGACTGTTGCTGAAGGAACTGTGGATGTTCTACATCGTCCAGGGCGAGTTCTACGAAGCTTATCACCTCTACAAGGGCGAGATCCAGAGCGTACGTGGCTTTTGCACCACTCCGAGATGAGCTCACCATTCACCAGATGGACAGACTATGGACTAAACGCATTTTGGTGCCATTCGTATACTTTGGATAGCTCGACGTCCATGAAGACCCGCGCCTGCTCGCGAACTTTGGCATCCTGTGCTACTGGCTCCTGTTCATCGAGTCGAGCGAGATTCGTGAGAAGCTCAAGCGCGAAGAAGAGCTGGAAGATGAAGAAGAGGAGGAAACGAAGGAGGAATCGAGCGAGTTGGAGGACTTTGACGATCAGGACGGCGAGTCTTCCCACAGACGACGCAAGAAGCAAAAACAGCCTACTTCTTCCAGCATCAACCAGTGGGCTACGTCCTCTTCGTCTCAGTTATCTGAATCCAAGCAGAGCATCGAGTTGCTGATCGAGAACAGGTACCTCTTCAAGACGTCAATCGGCGTCCACATTCTCTACCAGGAAGCCACAAGCGCATTGCGTCGCGCGGCGTCGCTGTGCCCGACATCTGCGCAGTTCACCGAGTTCTACGTGCAGTTGCTGGTGCTTGTGGGCGAAATCGACACGGCGTGCGACCACTTGGAGAACTTCTACCACCTGAACGACTCGGACCCTCACGCCGCGAAGATGGTACGTCTCCATGTGTAGTAGCGTTCTACAAACTTACTCAGTCTTCCCTGAACTGCGCTGACACACTATGCTCTCCAATGGTGCAGCTCGCAGGTTTCCTGGAGCTGTACTACCCCAAGTCGACGGATACGCAGATCGCAGTGTACTTGCGGTGGCTAAAGAACGACCCGACATCGCTCTTCGCGCTCGAGAAGATCATGGAGCTCGCGAGTGCCGGGTCGATCGCCTCGATCGACTTGGTGCATGTGTTTCTCGAAGCTGTCGATGCCTGTGGAGGAGATCTCTATCTCGTCTATGCGCCAACAGTCGGACTGGCGCTGTGGCGGCAGCTCGCGGAGCTGCTCGTCGCGATGCGAAGCGAAGTGGCGTCGAACGCACGCCAGCTCAAGCATATTCTCAAGGATTTGCGTGCAATCGGATCGACGAGAGCGTGGTGGAAGCGAATGTACTTTGCGCGTCCCTGCAAGGCAAGTGAGGTGATGATGATTATCACTCAAGCGCAGAGCCAGAAAGCAGGTGATGAAGAGCAAGGAGATGTCGCCCATGGTGACGTGATGATGGAGGCGCTAATCTACCGAGCGGTGGTGGCGAGACTGCTGTTTGGCTATGATGTGCCAGTCCTTCGGGCCTTATGTGCAGCCCTGGAGACGCCGCCTGAATCGGTTAAACCAGAGCACCTTCGACTCTTTAAGAGGTACACAATTCGTTGTTGGTCTGGCTTCTGACCTATTGTCAACTCCTGTTGCCATGTTGAGTACTTAACCCAACTCCCTTGTTTCCGACCGGCTTCGTTGCAGCTTCTTCATCGCCAGAGACGTGTCAAGCATTCTGGAGACGCCAGTGCAGAGCACAAAGCCAATGCTGTTCTGCGATGCGCCATTCCGCCACATTGTCCACCAACAGGAGCCAAATGCTGACGTGCTGCCAGCGTTTCAAGGAGAACAACTGGCTGTCGGTCACGTGATCCAGCGCTTGGATGTGATCGCCAACACCACTGGCGGAAGCGATGCTCGAGTTGACGTGACCACCGAGAGTCTGACGAACGAGGTGGACCTGGAGCTCGTCACGGCGCTGGAGGCTGCTGTGCGGGACGACGCGTTGACGCGTGAGATCGAAGACGAGCGCGATCAGCAAGCCAAGCAGCGCCAGGTGTCGCTTGTGCCGCCGCCAGAGCCCAAGAGGCACGAGATGGCGTTGCCGCTGTACGTGAACCTGGTCGAAGAGGTGGCGTTCAAGGACCGCCAGGCGCCGATCAACCACATCTACACGTTTGTGGTCGAGACACTCAACAAGACGTCATTGCCCGGCGTGATCGTGCCGACCCTCATGGAGGTCGAGAACGCGCACCGCCTGTTTCTGATCCACTGGGCGAGGAACGAGTTCGCGTACGGCCACCCGGGGCTGCTGCTCCGCTACGAGACGTTCCTGGCCAAGTTCGTCCAGCCGCACGTGCACGCCGCGAACCGCGCCAGGGTGCCGTTCTCCGTGACGAGCGCGATGGTCGATGACGCGATCCAGCAGATGAAGGTCCAGCTCGCGGCATCCCACGTGCACTTCCCTACGCGCCACGAAGTGGAGATCGTTCTGCGCGTGAAGGCCGGCGCGCTGCTGCGGCTGCGACGCAAAGTGCTCAAGTACTTTCGCCACAGCATGAAAGTGGTGATGTTCAAGCTCTTCATGTTCCTCGAGACCCGGGAGCTGGCAAGCCTGGCGCTGGACGTGTGCGCTCTGAACGGCTATGACGGCGTCGTGGCCCTAGAAGACCTCGAGCGCGTTGCCGAGTCGGCGCTCGTTCGCATCTACCGGAAGATGATCAGGTCCCTGAAGGTCAAGCACCGGATGTACATCCGAGACGTGACCCTTCAGGTCCTAAAAGAAGAAGAAAAAGAAGAAGGAGGAGGACCAGTGGTGGACGTGCGTTACGTCGCCGCGAAGGCGAAGGAGAAGTTCCCAGAGTACCAGCCGGTGAGTCGTTCACTGAAGGCGTGCATCTGGGTGGCCAAGTACGAGTTTCTTCATGGAGACCACAACAACGTCTGGGACCACCCGGACTTGTTGTACTACCCACATCCGATTGTCGACGAATCCGAGTCTGAGTCCGAGTCAAGAAAGCGAAAAGTGAATCCGAAGCGTCTTCGTAGTCGTACGGAAGCACCCGACGACGCCGCGACACCGGATGAGGAAGAACAAGAGATAGTAGCGTTGTGATTGCCCAGATGCACCTTATAACTCAACTCCACTTCTGCACTGCTTGAGATGTCTAGCTATCGGTCGCACTTAAGTTGTCTGTCTACCTGTCTGTCTATCATTGCCGTCGCCTTGCATTCTGGTGCGCTGGGCAAAGCCCATCTTCATTCGCAGAGGCAGGAACAGCAGCAGCGTCGATGACCACATTGAACTGCTGAGCAAGCGCGTCGATCGCCGTTTGCCTCGCTTTTGCATGCGAATTGATCTCTAAACGCACCGTGAGGCGCTGGATCTTGTAGCAGCACGTGCGGCAGCGCTGAAAGCTGCAGAGATTCTGCTTTTGGATGGTAGCTTCGCATTGTGGAGTCGAGCAGGGGAGATGCTGCTGGAGAATGAGGGCATCGCTCGAGCCACCAGCAGTATCGGCATCATGAACGCCCTGCTGGCCAATGACGCCGATCACTCCATCATTAGCGTTGTCGTCGTTATCACTGCCCAAAACCTTCCGGTTTGCTGACCAGATCACGTCTGGGTTCTCTTCGTTCAGGTGACTCAGCAGTGTGAGCTTGGTCTGATGGCGCGCTTTGCGGCGGAACTTGCTGGCTTCTTGCTCATCGAGCACCGCGTCTCCGTTAACAGCAGTACCAACTCTTTCATCACCACTCGGTAGATGTGCAGTCTCTCCTTGTTCTTCCTGCAACAGTGTCGTGTGCTTCGTGATGAAAGCATTCAGGCTGGCGAGCTCACGGAACGACTGACAAAGCTGGAGACTCAGTTGGCCTGTCGGAATAGAATGGCATTGTTGCAGCTGAATCGTGGTGCAGCTCAAAGAACACAAACGAGCACCAATGAACGACACGAGCCACTTTGGGAGCATGCGCGCGGCGATCTTGACGAGAATCGGCTGGAACATACGAGCAAACTTCGTCACAAGACGGTAGAATTCTGCTGGCATCGTCATCCTCCATACTGCTGAAGGCTGGTGCAGCAGTTCCTTTGGTTTGGCGTCCTCTCCCTGTTTGAGTTCGTCCTCCTTCTCGACTTTGAGGAAAGCAACGTGCGCAGCTTTACACGTATCGATTGTCCATTTGCCCTTCGACGTGGCACTCCACCGCAGCTTCTCATCTCTTGAGGTGACCACTTGATGGCGCTGCTGCTGCTGTTGTTGTTGTTCTCCACTGTCGCTGTGCTTGTGCGGTTTGAACGCGAAATCCGATAGTGAAGCGAAAAACAGTCTCGCCGGCTCGTTCCTGTCGGTCGGCTCCCAGGAAAACTCGATAGTTTGCGCTCCGAGGGTTTCTGCGATCTCGGCGACTTTCCGGACCATTGCGTGTTCGACACCGCGGTTGAGAGCGCGGCAGCTCAGTAGGAAGCTGTCCACATGAAGTAGACGGCGGGAGCTAGAAGCACTTGTTGATGGGGGCTGTACGTCTACGCGTCGGCAGAGAATCACGCTCACGAGTCCGTAGTGGCCGAAGCGGTCGGTCACGTACGCACAGAAAGCACCAACAGATGAGGTGGACGTCTCTGATGGTGATGATGCTCTAGGAGCATATGACGCGAGCTTGTCGTGCGTCAACGCTCGTGAGAACGACGTCGCGATGTTGAACTGGTTCGTGCGGCCGTGGAGCTGCAGTACTCTCGCGAACGACGGACTTAACACAGCAGCAGTAACTGCATCGTCGCTACCGGTAGTGGTTTGCTCAGTAATATCAACATCCTTTGATGGCACCTGGACGTCTTCAAAGACGATCTTGACCCCCAGCGAACTTAGAAACGCCTTGTGCGAGCCTGATACCTCCAAAAGCTGGTTGCGCTGCAGGTTGTGTCTGTAGAGCTGCGTGCGTTGGGCGTCTTCACTCGTAGTAGTACTCCCCACAGCGCGAGAAGCACTCTGAATTGGCTCATCAAACACCCATTCTCGATCAAGGAACCCTGGCGTGAAGCCCTGGGCAGTAGCAGCTGACGGGACGTTGATCACCGTCACCATCGGCAGTTTGGACGCCACTTCACTGCACTCGACCGGGTTGTCGTCGACAAAGACGAACGAGTCCAGACCTAGGCAGAGAAATATATAGTAGGCTAGTTAGAGTACTTGAAGCTCCACCAACATTACTCATGGACTGTACGCACACAGTACCTAGTGACAGCTCCTTTGCGATCGCCTCAATGTTGGCAGACTTGTCCTGCCAGTTGACCTTCGCGAGCACAACATGCTCTTGCAACTGGAGCACCATGTCGCCCTTGCGCTGTTCAAACACGTTCACAACGTCCCTCTCGACATTCTTACTGCACAAGCAGAGCAGCATGCCCTGTTGTTGCTGCTTGACGACAAAGCGCTGGAGGCTCAGGAACCCGTCTGTGAGCACGATACCCTGCACGCCCACTTCTGCGACCGCACCACCCCAGAGCGTGTTGTCGCAGTCGAGCACGATTACTTTCTTCTTTTGAGCTTTTGAACGAAAGAGTCGGCAGATCTGGCGACAAAGCTCCAGACCGAGCGTGTTCAGCATGCGCTGCGTGTACGGCGCGTGCTTGAGCTGGTCAGACTTGCGGTCATAAAACACGCTGTGAGGGCCATTGTGCGACCGGAAGAGTTCCAGAACCTGTGTTGAAGACCGCCACTGGATCTTGGAGGGCAAGTCCCCATTCTCTCCCACTCGCTGCAGGAATTCACGCTCGGCATTCAGGTATCTGAGCTCCTGCTCTGGTGGCGATGGCGTCACGATGAGCATCAATGGCGGCAGCTGCTCGGTCGCGTCGTACAACGCCAAGTTGGTCACTAACTGATTGAGAATGGACGACGGCGATGATGATCCGGAC
This sequence comes from Globisporangium paroecandrum, assembly GCA_023333955.1. Taxonomy (NCBI): domain Eukaryota; phylum Oomycota; class Peronosporomycetes; order Pythiales; family Pythiaceae; genus Globisporangium; species Globisporangium paroecandrum. The sequence continues at coordinate 1,132 of JAASFU010000337.1, read as the reverse complement.
GACGATGATGTAGAAACAAACGCCGCGAGTTCCGGATGCGCAGCCTCGAGATCGTTCATACGAATCAGCAGGACGACGAGATCCACTGATGCATGGCCACCACCACCACGCAACAAAGATGACGCCCAGGCGCTTAATTGCGCCGTGCTGCCGTACGGGAGCCACTGGACGTCCACGTGACCATCGCTGCCATTGAGAGCCTGCAGCAACAAGAGAGAGAAAGCCAGCAACACACACACAGCAGTCAGCATAGATAGATACAGATAGTGTGTGTGAGAGAGAGAAATGAGGCTCATGGAGCAGCCGTACCTCTCGTAGCAGCAGCTGCAGCGGCTGCTCGAGCGCGTCGTCGCACGCGAACGTGGCGCCGATCGCCACATTCGCTGTTGTGCTGCAAGCCATTTGCATCATCAATTAAGAGATGCCTTTTTTTGGTGCTCAAAAACAAATCAAAATAAAATACTTTTTCCATCATATTGTACCAAACATTTAGGAAATGTTTTAAACAGTACAGATATGACGTGCAATAAGATAGAGTAACGTGTGATTAATATTCAACTCTGGCAAGGAAACAGTTCCTCTGCAACCCATTTCGATCGATACTGTACATTGCAAATGTGGCGAATCAACGCCGACCGCGAAGTCACCCCAGCAGAGCTAACACGTACTCGTTCGGCTCGCATTCACACCTCGCCGCGTTTGCACTCGTCCGGGGTAGCTCGCATACACCCATCCACTGGAAGATCTCCAGGTTTTTGGTTGAAACGGCACTCAGGGCTGTTCCACCTGCCTGCACAATGTTCACTTCGACTCGCGTGCAATGCCAACACGATTTCAAGTAGTTCATAAAATCTCTAATCATATTTATGCAAACTTCATCTGTTTTCAGCCATCTCACGACGCTGGAGATCTCGATTTGGTGTGCACTCATGGACTTAGATATACCTGAGAAATCATGACAGCCCCCAACGATCCTCAGCTAAGCCACTGGATTATTTAACCCTCTCGGGATACACACCTAGTTGTCGTAGCGCGTGTTGCCGAAGCCCGGCGCGAGCGAGTCGGTGACGATCTTGTTCACGGCCGACTTGGCCACCTTCTCGATGATGTCGACCACCGTGTTGTAGATGTC
>JAASFU010000336.1:0-26722 GCA_023333955.1 Globisporangium paroecandrum | reverse complement strand
TCTTTCTTCTTCCCACGGATCGCTTTGGTGGCGAGTGATTGGCTTGGCAGCATCCGGAAAAACAACCCGGTTTCGTCGAAGTTGTACACGTCTGCTGGGGAATACTCGTCGAGCAGATCACGAAGTTGTCTCTGCTGCCTCTCCATGTCGCTGACGTCAACGGAGCCGGACTCTCCGTGAATCCTGCGCAAATGAATGCCATGGCGCCTCTTGAACTTTTGCACCCAGCCAAGCGAGACCTTCGCGGCTTGTAGGGCGAGGAGCATGTTCGCCTTGTCGTAGAGAACCAAGTCGGAGAGAACACCTTCTTCCTCGATCGCGTCCACGAACACGAGCAGCTCGCTCTCCATCTCTGGGTAGAGGCAAGGTCGGCTGTGCTTCATCATGGTGTTGAGAGCGCGTTGCTGCGGCTTCGACACAATTGTAGACACGGTGGAGCGCCCGATTTCCCGCTGGAAGCGCTCCTTTGCCCAAAGGCGCAGGTCGTCATGGCTCATGCGTGGGTTGTCCGCGTGGCGAGCGTGAAGCTCGTTCTTCTGAGCGATCGTGAGGTGAGTGCGAGTTGGCGTCATCGCTGATGTTGGAGTCTGAAACTGGAATGAGACTCGGCAAAACCAACAGCAGCTGCACGGTTTCGAGTCAGCAACAAAATGACTGGCTTCTCTTGCATAGGGATTTCGATCCAGTCGTTTTCCGTCGTTGTATTCTTATTCTCTTATATAGTGATGAGGCACAAAATGACTTGGTTTTTGTATAGTGCACATCTGTTCAACCAAATCAGTGCTCTTATAAGAAAAATGCTCTTATATACGGTGCCACTATACAGTATGGTATCTGTACATGTTTTACAAAGGAAATTGGTTTCTATCGCACATGGTTTGGCAATGTCATCACATGACGTTTCCGGTACCCCTGTCATCTCTAGGAATCCACGCAGGTACTTCGTTATTGCGTTAGAAATCTGCAGTAATTGTTCATACCTTTTCGTGTGTCTGTGAATATCCATATTAAAAAAAGACAGCCAGCCGATGTGGAAAAAACATTTCTTGGTACCGATTATTTGTAATTTCATTCCGCTTAGGTCAGTTTAAACTGCGATACTAGACAAGTCAGTTGCTCGAACCTAGCGTAACTCTACCATATGCTCATAGAGTTACGCTCAAATACTTGTAGATAATTTAGTTTACACAAAGAAGACTCAACACAGAGGATCCTGTTTAATTGCGCCTTCTTTGTGGCCCTCCCTCTTCTATCGAACAATATACAACAAAAACTGGAGTCATGCTGGATCGGCCCTTCTTTCGTCTTAAAAGCCCAATATCAGGGGTGCTCCTGTTTTTCTGTCTTAAAATAATCGGCGACGCTTGGATACCTTCGAAAGGTAAGAGTCAAGTTAAAACGTGTAAGAGCTTGGTGAAAACCTTTCACTTGTTTCTGGTATGGACTTTGAATCATGTGAACTGAATGCTCACATTTTTACATGCGAAAGAGAGATTGAAGAAGTTTCCTTGATTGAGCTGATGTCGAGCACCAGATGCGTGGTCAGTAGTAGTCTGTTATAGGATAGAAAGTTGCTGGTTGAAGCCAGTTGAAGGCATAATTATGATGCAGGCAACAAAGATGTCCATGGAGACCTCAGTTCAAAATCACGTGAGGCGTACTCTGGGCACAGTTTGCTGCTCTACGTGCTGGCGCTCAACAACTTTCCCACTTAAGGGAACTGTATGTGGACGGTGGGTATATTAAAGCGTCCATGCTAGCCGTATCCTGGCGGTCCTTTAAGATAAGAGCCCATGTTGTGTAGGTGGTGGTCAACAATGGGTTCTTATTTTAACTGTTAAGTGCCTCAAAATTGAGCTCTTACCGGTATTTGAACGGAGCTCTTTCCAAAGCAATACCCCCACCAAACGACCGACCTACACAATATTATACAAGTGTCCATTCCAGGAGCCTGGTTGTTTAAACAACACGTGGCAATTTTGACGAAAACAGCTAATACAAAATTGACGTCTGATTTTTGAGGGCTGATCTTAATTAAGACCTTCAGAGAGTCTAAAACTACCACTTTTACGCCTCAACGAGATCTGCTTTATTGAGCGTTTCAAGTCCGATTTATAAATTCTGTGCCAGCAAACTGCGGGCTGCATTGGATCTGTTATAAGAAATTGTACTATGACAAGTAGCGGGCTTACAAGCTCTAGGACCTTCTAAACGGCAAAGGAGAAAAAGTGGCTTCTATCAATTGTAGATACCAGATACCATTTTACATTTATCCGCCTCACTTTGAATTCGCCTCTTTGTTTTCACTGAAGTGAATCCGACATATCATTATTGGGTCAATATTGTATAGGAAAGTTGTTTGGACTCCAAGTGTAGAATACCAATATATAAGCGTGAAGATTTTTTGGTAGATAACTACGCCTGAAAAGTATACCTGTGGTGAGCACGGGACCGCCTCGAGCGTCGATAATCAGTAGCCCCGGTCAATGCAAACCGACCACGTATGTGACTAGGCAACCTCCTCAGATCTTCATTTGAGGTAGTTTTTGATAACGAAGAAGGCACTATTTCGCCTCTTCGATCTTTAGGCAAATATTGACAAGCTCTCCGAGTCTATTTGCAATTTATCCTATATTTCATGACTCATCCTCAATGTGCGCCTTTCGTGGACTCAAACGCATCTTCGCGCGTCTCATCTGACAAAATGATTTATGATTTTCACAAAAAAATGTACATTTAGTAGTGCACACCCAAATTTATGCAAAACGTTAAAAAAAATAAAAAAACGTGTCATTATTGCTGGCGGATCTTTTCATCTAAAACAGAGAGTAGATAATTACGCCTGGAAGCCTTCTTTCCCTCGAACATTTACTTCAAGCCTGAGTCCATGTTGGGTCAGCCAAAGAGAAACAAAAACGCCCTCACGGAGACACGGAGTCCGTACCCCGTACTGGGCAATCCAACATCAGCAAGGAGTCGCTCGTGTTAAACTCAAAATAGTCTTGCCAGCGACACAAGGTGTCCTTATGATCAAGAATGGCACGTTTTGGTGTATGGAATCTGGTACATTGTACATGCGTGAATCAAATGCTCGATAGGTTAAAGAGGCGGAGAACTTTTTCCATAGTTAGATCTATTATCCCCATTGCAATATCGAGCACCAAAGAGGAGTGTTATAGGGTGCTCGTTGAAGCCAGCTCGGCGTAGAAGTCCAGCGAGGCCCATGCAGACTTCAAAGCCAAAACACAAGTGCGATATACACTTGGAAATCGCTGCTCACGCTGGCTGGTGGTGTTCGACGTGTTTGCGGTTGCTAGGCGCAAGCTTGTTGAGCACCAACCACCAGTTTGATAATGGTGGACCAATGGTGATCACGTGTCCATCCAAAAGTGTCCATAATGCATCAAGTCTATGCCGGATTTTACTCAAATGGCCCCACTTTACGCACTTTTAGCGGAGACCGCTAAAAAGGTGTGAAATAATAAATTACCGCCCTAAATGATCCAGACATATCATTGGCCCCATCTCCCGCGGTCCTGTCTGATCTGAACTCAAAAAAAGCGAAAAAAACTGAGCCATACCCCTAGCCCGACCACGAACCCTGCCTAAAATGCGCGCTTTACCTCTCCCAAACTGCTAGAGTTCACAGGCTAGCGCCCCTTTTTTGCCCCGAAAGCGCATCCTTTTCTCCCAAACCCATACAAAACAACAGGCGCCTTCCTGCATCTTGCCCAAATCCGCATAAGCGGGCTGTGACTGGATTTCCGCCCTAGCCTCAGGTTTTCACACCCTTTTCCCGGCAACCCGAGCCATTTTCTATACAAAAGCGCAAATCTGCCTGTGAATCCCACCCGAGATAGACAGGTTTCGAACGGTTTGCGATTGGAACAGAAACCGGACATATCGGCTTTCAGAGGCCGTCAATCTTATTGCACTTTTTGCGCGAGGGCAATCTTATTGCACGCGTGCTCTCTTCAAGCCGAGATCTTTCGCAGAAGAAGTGACGTAAGTCTGCTGAGCGCAGGAAGAGGACCTTGGTCATCGGCTCCGCGACACGCGCGAGCGAGTCACAAGTACACACACGCTCTTCGCGCGTGCGCTTTGCCTTCCTCCGTCACTCACTCTCAGGCTCTCACTCTTCAATCTGCCAGCAAGCCAACAGCCTGCCAAGCCCCTTCTCTTCCGGTCTCTCCCAAGCTCTCCCCGCTCACACAAGACACGACTCGACTCGACTGCACGATGACCTCCTCCGACCTGCAGCTCTTCACGCCGCTGACGCTCGGTGAGGACCTCACACTCAAGAACCGCATCGTGCTGGCGCCCATGGGCCGCGCGCGCGCCGACCCAGTCACGCGCGTGGCGTCCGAGAACAACGCGACCTACTACGAGCAGCGCGCCGGCGCCGGGTTGCTCATCACGGACGCCACGTCGGTCTCGGAGCAGGCTCACGGATGGTACGGCGCGCCGGCGCTCTATACGCAGGAGCACGCGGAGGGGTGGAAGAAGGTCACGGAGCGCGTGCACGCCAAGAACGGCAAGATCTTCGTGCAGCTCTGGCACATGGGGCGCATGGGCCACTCGAGCTTCAACGCCAAGCACGAGCTCGTCTCGGCGTCGGCGGTGCCACTGCCCGGAGGTAGCGGGCTCTCGGACTTTATCGAGGGTGACGGCGTGCCTGTCAGCGGCTTCACAAAGAATGTCAAGGGCGAGGCCGTGCCGTACGAGACCCCGCGCGCATTGACAACTGAGGAAGTTGCTGGTGTCGTCGACGACTTCCGCAAGAGCGCGGAGCTGGCAAAGGCCGCGGGCTTTGACGGCGTCGAGATCCACGGCGGCAACAGCTACCTGGTGGACCAGTTCCTGCAATCGTCGTCCAACCAGCGCACGGACAAGTACGGCGGCTCGTTCGAGAATCGCGCGCGCTTCCTGCTGGAGATCATCGCCGCGCTCAAGACCGTCTGGCCAGCACACCGTATTGGTCTGCGCATTGCGCCGAACAGCGGCTACGGCGGCATGGGATGCTCCGATAACGCCGAGTTCTTCACGTACCTGCTGGAGACGCTGAGCCAGATCGAGCTGAGCTACGTGTCGATCCTCGACGGCATTGGCTTCGGGTACCACGACCAGTGCCGCCTGCTCACGGCGTCCGACGCCAAGAAGCACTTCAAAGGCTTGGTACTGGCGAACAACAGCTACAGCCGCGATACCGCAGAGGGTGTGATCCGCTCGGGAGCCGCAGACTTTGTGTCGTTTGGCCGCTCGTACATCTCGAACCCGGACCTGGCTGAGCGCTTTGAGCACGACTGGCCGCTGGCCCCCGAGCCACCGTACGAGCACTACTGGGACACGACCCTGGGTGGCGCTGGGTACATCGACTACCCAGTGTACTCTCCCGAGGCCAAGCAGGAGGAGGCGCCATGAAGATGCAGAGAAGTGGTAGTGATGGTGGCCAATCAAGTGATGAGTGAGTTGAATTGCGCCGCAGTTCAGAAGTCTATAGCTAATAATTCCAGTTCGTTGGGCGAAAGTAGTCCCAACCTTCAATAGTAATTCCAAAAATCAAGTGTCTCAAGGTGTTATCAGCGTTGCCTCGAGCCCGAACCAGTTTCCAAATAGGAGAGTTACAGTATTCGATCTCAAAAGGCCCCTAGGAACGAACGTCGGAGGTGTTCGCTCCACCAGCAGTAGTACGTTGAAGGTAAACCACCACTACGACAAGAACAACAGGCAGGCCACATGCGTTGAATAGCCTATGGGCCGCGATGCATCTTCACCCACAAGGAATTGAGGTAGATTGGTTGATTTTTTATCGTTTGTCTGAACTCGAGTCAAATTAGTTGATAGTGATAGATAGATAGATAGATAGATAGATACAGTACATCGATATAGGGCTTGCTCTTCTTGGTGCAGCCGTCTTCATGTTTGGTTTGGTTCGTTGTAGCAACAGCTGAGGATCGCCTGTGAGCATATCAGTACGAGAGCCACACCGATCTCGTCTTGGACGTTTTTGCTTTACAGTTGGAGCTGCAGGGTCGCGGCAGAAAGCGACTTGCGCAAGCTGCAACAACGCACGCAGAGCGAGAGAACACAAGTGAGTCGCGACGAAATCAGCCTGCTTGGGAACGAAACGATAGAAACGCAACAACGTACCGGCGGCTTGGTCGTCCGTGTCGCTGCTCACGTAGAGCACGAGAGACTGGCGAGAGCAGGCGGTCTGTCGGACTTTTCAGGAGGCTGGGCATTGCACATGGATAGAAGCGAGCAATCGTAGGGTCAGTTTTCTACGATCACGATACAATGAGATGGCTTCGCAGCACTACATGCGCGACTGCGTACTGGTGCAATCGCTTGACTCGCGCAGCAACAGCGGTCGCTTCAGGACCAGCGCAGGCGAACGCGCTCTGCTGGCGCTGCTCCGCCTTTGGGGGCACGAATGCGTCAGACTGCTTCTGCTGCTGTTGTAGTTCCGCCATTTCTGAGGTGTTCTTGCTGAGTGGTTGAATGTCGAGGAACTGTCGTAGGTCGATGGCTGCTGTTGTTGGTTTGGAGACTTGTGGTTGAAAGCGGGTTTTCTCAAATGAGTCTATTCTCGAGACAAGCCTGCGCCCTCTTCCGGAATCTTGTTCGGAAGCGCATCTTGGGTTGAAAATCTTGAAAGCGCGCGCGAAAACCTTTTGGCGACAGATCAGCAGCGCGCGTCTCCCGCCATCAGAACTCTCGATTCTCCTGTCTCTTGCAAACGCGCTCGCCTCGTTGTGCTTTGCGCTGGTCTAATTTGAATTTTCGCGCGCAGAGGACGGGTGGTTTCGGATTTTCGTTGCTTCTTCTCTCCTTCTGTTGAGGAGACTTGAGAGGCACTCGCCGTTTCTTCTTCCACAGTTTTCCTGTTTCTATTGCCAGATCCTTCGTCGTTGATGATGACGGTCGGTCGATCGACCAGCTGCAGCAGACTAGACAGATGATTCAAGCACAAGCTGCCGCAACAAGCTGTTTGTTTTGTGATGCCATATGCCGCGATCTTCGTTCTGTAGAGCGATCACAATCAGGGTTCCCATAGGCAGACATTGCCATGAATTTCAGGGCTTGCACTATATTTTTCAAACGACGATGCTCTTAGTCGTCTTCTTCAGCTCCTGATAGTGTACTTGCCTCCACTTCGTCTTCCGACATGCGAGATCTGAGATTGTACTACTGGTGCTGGCCTTCAACACCAGGATCGTCATCTTCCACTTCTTCACCTTCGCTTCCACCTTCCATGTCGCTTTCTTCGGATGCGCGGATGCCAAAATCACCAAATGCTTCTTGTGTTCGAATACCATCTTCTGCTCGCTCGCTCTCAACACCCAGAGCAACTTCTAATGGCGCATGCCGACTATTCTCTCGCGACAGTGGAGATAGTGCGGAGTAGAACTGAGACCGCGACGTCGGCGTCCCATTCCGAACAAGCATTTTTCTGTTTGTGCTGAGCGGCGGCGGACACGGTATCAGCTTGCCCTGAACGCAATTCGGAGGCAGCTCTTCTTCTTCGTCGTCGTCTTCTTTGACGTTACCAACCCCACTCACACCGCCAGAATCTTCGCTTTGTAGGTCTTTAAATCCTCTCTTGGGCATCACCGACAGCTTCCTAGAGGACGCGAAGGACGGGATGTAGCCCAACTGCCGCAGCGTGTCGTGGATTCGGTCTGTCACCACTCTCTTGGACGCTGCTGGGAATGGAAGGAGGAGGTTCTGTGCCGATGAGGCGAACGTGGCGTGATTTGAGTGTCCGAGCTGCTGCTGACTGACTTGGTGATGACTGTGATTGTTGTGATTCCGCGGACTGTGGCTATGTGGGCTGTGGTTCTGTGAAAATCGCACCTCTCGGCCAAACACCATCTGCTGCATGTGCTGGTTCGTTTGTTGGGCATTCGTGAGGTCCTGCACCGCGCGCTTGAGCTTCTTCATCTGCAGAAAGAGGCTGCGGATCGTCTTCTCCTTTGTCGACAGCTGCTGGTAGAAAGTCTCTAATTGAGCCCGCGCTTGCTCAATCTCCTCTTGACTGGCTTTCAGCTGACGCTCATGCTTGAGTTTGTCGGACCGCTGGGTCTTCTTCATCAGTGCTACGCGCTGCTGCAGCCGCGTGATCTCGTCTTCTTGGCTGGCGATGATGGACTCAGCATCCAGTGGTGACGAACTAACGGTAGTGTACGACAATGTCGACGATGGCGGTGCAGGTATACAGGCAGCACACGCCGACGGAGCCAAAGCTGTCACTGCTACTGCTTCGAGCTTCTTGAGTTTCTCAGCTAGCGTCTTGTTCTTCGTCGCGAGGTCGACCACATGCTGGTGCAGCCTGAAGGATTTCTCGTCTGCCTCTTTCTGTTTCTCCTTGTACTGACGCAGCCTCTCCTTGCAGACGCGGAGCTCTTCCTGCAGCGCGTACTTCTTGAGAGGGAAGTTGTCCTGAAACAGCGCAAACAGAATCACAGAGTTAGGTAGCCAAGTACGAAGGTAGTGTACTAGGTGGGGTTTGCTGTCTCCTCGATATGGTGGGCATACTTTGGACTCTTGGAGCTCTTCGACCTGCCTTGTGAGCAGACGTTGCTGGTGCAAAAGTATTCGGTTCTCGTGCAGTAGCTGGTCGATCTGAAGCTGCTTCTCCTTGTTCCTGTTCTCTAGCTATTTATTCAAACAAGAAGCAACAACCCAGTTAGTTCAGTCAATACAAAGTTTCAGTTCTGTATGCTGTTTCAATAGTTCAATAAGAAGCAAACCTGCGCGACGGCTCCGTTCTTGTAAAACACTTGCAGCTGGTGGTGCAGCTCGGCGTTGAGCTTCTGGTACTGACCGAGTTTGCGTGTGAGCGCCTGGATCTGCTGCTGTTCCTTTGAGTTTGTGAGCTTTCGTCTGCGCGTTGGCTCGTCGCTCTGCTTTCTGGGCAATCGCTGCGGCTGCAATTGCTGTTGCTGTGTGTGTTGAGCGCTCTCTTCCATGAGTGTGGCCGTGCTCGACCGCGCAGTGTTCCAGCAAAGCTGCTGCACTTCCGCATTAACTTCATCGCTTTCGAAGACGCTTGGCTTGCAACCGCGCTCTTCACGGACATCAGTAGGCGTAGTGTCAGCAGTACCAGTATCGCCATTGTTAGCAGTACTCACACTCTCTTGTTCGCGATCAGCAGTGTGCAGATGCAGCGCCTGCGCTTCCTCAAGGCGCTCAGTCAGCAGCTCGTCCTGCGCAAGAGCAAGGTGGGTGAGATCGATCTTCAAAGCGCGAGGCAGGCTCACGCCAGCTGCGTTCGCACGAACCATCGCAGACTCCTCCTCGTACTCGTCTTCGTGCGACGCGTTTGCCTCGCTCGCCATGGTCGATTCTTATCAGTTGCGATCAGAGTGGAGTGTACGCGGCTTTTAGAGATCACGCATGTTGCTCAACTTCGCCATTTCCATCATCAATGAAACAAACGAGCGAAAATAGGCCGCAAGTGACGCACGTACTGACGTCATAGTAATATCTGCCAAATGCTGGCTTGGGAGGAAATTGTGTAGATATTAACGGACTATAATACTCTCCGCACCATTGCAAGCCTCGCTCGAGCCAATTTGGACCTTCATCGCAAAACGCAACAGCTCGCTTGATTGATCAAACGGAAGAGCAAGCAAGATGCCGTCGGCTCCCGGACGCGTGCGCATGCCGCACAACAACCGCATGCACAGCAGCGCGGCGCTCAAGATGACGGGCATCTGGAAGAACACCATTGGCTACGACCCTTACGCTGCAGAGGTGCGTCGCGCTTGCTGCCTATCCATACAAAAGCAGAACGATCTCAAGAAATCCTGGTTGCCAACTGTTGTGCTGATTGTTGTGGCTTGTATGTGTGAATGGCTGAGCAGGACGAGGAGAAGCAGGTGTCGGAGACGTCATATGAGCAGGCGAAGGGGCTCATGGCGCTCGCAAAGCTCTCCAACAAGTCGGTACGTGTCGCTCGCTTGCTCACAGTTCTTCCTAAAAATTGGGGTTTGTCGTGTCTGTGTGTTACTGATGCTGGTTGTTTGGTATGTGTCGATGGACGATGAATACAGAATGACGTGCGTGGCGCTTGCAAGAAGGTATACAGAGGTGCTTTGTGTGTGTGATGATACGTCGTTTGGTTCTTTCTAACGTGAATGCCTCTGTTGCATGAAATGGCTCAGTGTGGCATGGTCGGGCATCTCACGTTCCAATGCCGAAATCATCTCGGGAACGAAGACCAGCGCAAAGTGTCGTCGTCATCGGATTCATCGGTACGCGGCGCTCGTGCATGCTGTACCATCCCGTTATTATTAATGGCCATTCGGCTTTAGAACCACCTCCTTAACTTTAATGGTGTTTGTTTTTTCTTCGCGATAGGATTCGTCCAGTGATGAAGAAGACTCGGCGCTATCTTCCTCGGAAGACAAGTCTTCGGGAGACGACAGAAAGCGCCGCCCTTCATCCTCGTCCAAGAAGCCCCGAAGCTCGTCGAGACGCAGCCGAAGCAAGAGTCGCAGTCATGAGCGCAGAGCTGCTCGTAGCACCAGAAGCCGGAGCAGTAGCAGGAGCAGAAGCAGATCGCGTAGTGAGAGCCCTCGAGACCGTCGCAGCCGAAGAACTTCTCGTAGCAGAAGTGCGAGTCCTGACCATCGTGGTTCATCGCGAAAGGACGGTAGTGGCCGTGGCAAAAGCCGTAGTCGAAGCCGCAGTGCTGATCGCGACCGCCGTCACAATCGCCGCCACAGCGTGAGTCGCTGTGCGAGCCGTAGCCAGAGCGTTGAGCGGTCGAGTAAGCGCAAACGCGAGAGAGATGCTTCGCTGTCGCGCTCTCGTTCGCCGCGCAAGAAGAGCAGGAAGACGGAGAAGAAGCGATCATCCAAGAGCTCCAAGAAGTCGAAGAAGCACCACAAGAGCGAGAAGAAGAGCCATCGCAGCACCAAGTCCGACTCGAAGAAGAAGAAGAGTCGCCACTGAGCTGGCTTTGAAGGACGTGAGCCATCCGCCAACCAGCCTTTGAGCAAGAGTGAGGCGTAAGTGAACAAGGCGTCGTGATCATGCAAACGCTGGGTTGGTTTGGTCATTTTTCATAACCTGTGCGTATCAATTCACACTTATTCTTTAGTACTGCATCCATAAAAACCGCTAATACTCTCTTCTAGCGCGTGCGACAGGATCCTCCATTTTAAATATCTTTTAAGTGCGATCATTTACAACACGAGGGACTTCGAACAAACAACTAACAGCACAGCAAACACTCGCGGGTGCATCTACGGCGCGATGCCGTTCGTGAGCTGCTGGAACCAGTCGTACTGCTTCGTCCCCCGGTGGTTGTAGCTCTTGTCCACGATGTGCGACGCTGTGTTTGCGACGTCCTGCAGCGTCCAGCCCACGCAGAGGCGTCGCTCGAGTCTCCGAATGATCCGCGCGCGCGACGTGGCGGTGAAGCAAGGAAAGTTCGAGTCCTTTGAGGACAAGTACACGAGTGAGAGGATCTGCTTCGCCTCCAGGTGCAGCGCCACAAGCCCCTGGTGGATTAGCTGCTTGTAGGTTTCAAATCCCTTGGAACCCGGGTGACCGATGACGTCGATCATGTCGTTCGTGAGCTTGAACGGCGCGGTCTCGAGGCTGAACGTGTTCCCCGGCGCGATGCCGAGCACAAAACCAAAGTCAATGTGCACAATGTGACCCTCCGTGTCGAGCAGGATGTTCCCGTTGTGCCGGTCCTTGATCAAGAACACATACGAGAAGAGACTGTACGCCGCCATGCTCACAATGAAGTTCTGGCGCGCTTCCTCAAGCTTGATCGGGTCCAGCTGTCCCGTGACTGGGTTCCGACCGCACGCTTCTTGGAAAATCTGCAAGAACGATTTTCCGGCGCTGCCCGCTTTCTTCTTGAGCGCGTCGAGCGACTGTGCGTCTGTGATCACTTCGAGCAGTCCGCAGTCCTTGCCAGCGCAGACGATGCTGACCAAGCACAAGAGGTAGACAGAGAGAGCTTAGTACTTGGATATTCATCTAAACAACAAAGGAGAGCTGTTCCCTACCTGTAGTAGCGCAACCAGAGGTCCAGGTTGTGCTTTTGGAAGATCAGCTGGCAGATCTTGAGTCCCTGGAGCACAAACACTTCTTGGCGCATGTCGTCAAAGCTCTTTGCAATCACTGGGAGCACGGACCAGCCTGGGTATTTCGAGAAATGGCTCTGGCAGCGAATGCGCTCCTTCATTTGCTCAAAGCGTTCGCCAAAGAACCGACAGGGTTCGCCGACTCTGGAAGACGTAGTGGACGAATTCGAAGATGGAGACTCAATCTTTTCGGCCGCCAAGGTTGTCCACCTCTGTTGGTCGTTCTCAGCGCCCTCGGACTCGTCCATAACGCCGACAATGTCTTCTACACTCTGCTGCGATGATGGCCTCATGGAAGCAGCTGAAGAAACCTTGAAAAGCTGGAGCCCCTCGGGATCTTCGATTATCGAATCGCTGTTCGGTTCGTCTTCGATGGTCGCTGGTGCTAGGTCGGCCATGAAGGTCTCGACAATGTTCGCGTCAAGAAAGTTGAGCACGTCCAGGTGCGAGCCCCAGTGGACCGCACTTCCGTTGCTGCAATGCTCATCTCCTCCGAAGTGCTTGGCGGCCGAGACGCTCGTCGACTGCCGGTGACGAACCGCAGATTGAGCGTGCGGGTTTGTGTTTTTGCGGAAGCACTCGCGCAGCGCCACGTCACTGATATCAGAATTGATCACTTCAAAGAACACCAGCGTCGGCGCGCGAACTTTTGTCGAGAACACGGTGCCCTCGTCTGTCAACACGTTCACAACACGGTGCAGCGTCGAGACGATCGGTACAAGTGGCAAGTATGCCTCGGGACGAATGTGTTGACCCTCGAGCATTTCTTCCAGCAAGTTGGGCAGTCGCAACTTGCGCTCGGAAGGCACAGGCGTGCTCTCCTTCAGGAACGTCGTCAGGTCCACCAGAAATCTCACGAGCTGCATCACGTCGCTGAAAATGTGCAGCGCGGGGGTGTTCCCAATGTTCACCTTTGTGTCGACCAAATGCGCGAGTCCGAAAGACTTGCGCGCGACCAGAGCGGCCTGCTGCTGGTCTAGATTGGTGCTGTCGACTGGAAACGGGTCGAGGAAGTCGCGGTTCACAAAGAGCTGCTGTCGCACATTCTTTGAGCTCGCGAGGATCTCTTCCTCGGAGCGCGCCAGCAGCCACGAGAAGTAGGGCGAGTCCCGCGTCGACATGACGTAAATCTCGCGCGTGACCTCGTACAGCTTTGTCAGCAGCGTCTCGAGCTCGTTCAGTTGGTGTGCGGGTGCGGCAGAGAACAACAACTGGTGCAACACGCTGCGCGCTTCGCCAAAGCTCACTTGGGTCACGAAGAACAGCATGTAGATGATGAAGTGGCCGCGCTCGAACGCGCCGCTGGTCATCGCGTCCCAGTGCGCGGCGATGCACTCCCACGTCGCCTTCACTGCCAGATGCACACAGCGGCGACACGTCGCAGCGAGGAAGAACAGGTAGTGGGTCTGCACACTCGGAGGCGCGTCAGCCAGGTGGATGAACCCCCACTGGAGGAACTGCGGCCAGTAAAAGTCCATGGTCTCGACACAGTACTCGACATTCTTGACAAGCTGCGCCAGCACGACGACAAACATGAAGGGGTGCTGGCGGTACTTGAACATCGCCGACAGTAAGCTCAATGGACCGAGCTCCCAGCACTGCACGTGTTTGGCCAGGTCCAGCTTGGGCTTCTGCGCAAAGAACTTCCAGCGCACAAGCCGCGACATGCCGCCCACGCCCACGACTGCTTCATAGTACGTCGTCAGCTCGCAGATCGACGTGAGCAGCTTCTGACGAACGAGGCAGTCGACGCACACGAGCATGAGCTTCTTCGCTGCGTTGGCTTTCTTCTTGTTCTTGGGCTTTGGCAGCGACGTGATGATCGCGTACTGGTTGCAATGCAGGCGGCAGAACCGGTTGTCGCAGGAAGAGCACACTTTCGCCGAGCGGAAGAGACTGCCGATGCGCTTCTGGCAGCGCAGACAATGGTTCTTGTCCGGCACGGCTGGTACGGTTGCCGATAATCGGCCCATGCCACCATTGCTAAAGACGCTGCTGTTGTTCAGCGACGACAAGCGCTCGGGCTTTGTGGCGTTCGCTCGAGGAGTCGAGTCGTTGGACGACTTGGAGGACTCGACGTCGTCTTCCTTGCGTTCTGATTCCTCTCGGATCTCGATCTGAGTAAAAGTGAAGAAACCAGGTGCCGTGCGGTTCACACGAGCGCTACCGTCGTCTGTTGCTGCAGCAAGTTGATCGCTTGTCGTTGAGCTGAATGCGGACTTCGTGAGCGAGAGCAAGCCGAACGGGTCGTCCTCGTCGTCCATGTTTGACGTTTGCATGCGTATCAGCGGGCGTTTGGCCTGACGCGTGTCTGGCGAGTCCTGGGAATCAAAGACAGTGGGCGACGATGATGGCGATGACGATGTTTGCGAGTTTGGCGAGCAGATCTGCAGCTTGCCGGTAATGCTCTGCGTCCAGTTCGCTCGCTCGGTTTCCGACTCGACTTCACACAAATATGAATACTATCGACATGAAGAGCAAAGCAGCGCATATGAGCTAGTATCAGCAGATGGCAGGCATGTAATAGAGGCATGAGCACCACAGCTTACCCCATTGACGTGGTCCTCCATGTAGAAAGTGCACTCCTCTGCGTCCAGCTTGAGTCCATTGAACTCTGCGATCGATTCGCGCTCGTGACCATTCTCCGCAGCGTCATCCTGACTGTCATGTGCTTTGTCGGACGCGCTCGAGTCATCCACGACTTCAAAATGCGAGATCGCCGTCGCCGCCACCAGCACCGAGTCGCTCCGCTTCTTCCCATCTGCAGGTCCACCCTCGTCGTCATCATCGCTCGCGTCGCCCTCGCCGCGGATACTGAACCACTGAATCACAGCGCTAGCGTCCGCCTTCAGCACACAAAAGTACCACTCGTCTTCTTGTAATCGGCTCGCGTCGCCACCATTACCACCGCCGCGCGCGTCCAGTAGAATCGCGCTGCCGCCGCGCTTGGAGCTGCTGAGCTGCGTCTGCTGGCGGATGCGCACGAGCCCGCGACAGACTAACGACGATGCTGCTGATGATGAAGAGGAGGATGAAGAGGAGGATGCATGCGCGTCTGTGGGTCCCATTGGAGTCGAGTGACACGCGCGTTGCGTGTGGAGCGCGAATCGAGAGCTTCGCTGGGCAGCGTCTTCACTTCAGCTTCTCTTTTGCTTCTTTTGTCTCGAGCGTGTTCGAAAAATTGCGATTACACACACACGCAGCAACACAAACCGCAACGAGAGCGGACCTTCACCTCCAGCGAGTATTTTGCCAAAACATGGTGAGATGTTTGCGAATGCGCTGATAACAAGGGATATGAAATTTGGTTGGGACCTGATATGTAGGTTGTTTCTTAGGAGATCGAGGTTGATCAACGCATCGTGTTTTGGTAATTTTTGGCTAGAAGATGTCCAGAAATCGGGGCATGATGGAGCGCAAAGTGTAGGCTCACAAAGAGATGCAGATGCAGATGCCTGTATCTCGGCGTCTTAATATACCGCTGGCTCAGAATGCTCTCTGCTGGCAATAATACCATGTAAGAGAATGCATATGTGCGATGTCATCGCGTATCCCCAGTCAATGCTCATGTCTGTGGATTACTGCCAGCTGCGGCCATTTCTTTCTTGAACTCATCATCAAATTCTCAAGCCATTTATTTCTGTTGTTTTGGTAAAACCTCTCCTACAGCATATTCCCACCCAATGAGACATAAAGGAGGTTTCTCATGTGACCCACACGAAGCTGGACCTCGTGGTTGAAGTTTCCCTTTCCCTCTCCACAAGCGGGAACAACAGCCGCCATCTGAACATGGCGATAGGCACACACTTGCACCACGACGCGCGGGCTTTATTCGACTCTCGCGTACTATGTATATGGATGGATACGCGAAGCTGTGCTCTGTGCTGCGGTGTGACTTGTACGATTATGGGAGAGCGTCGTTTGCGGTGCTATTCATGTTTTACAGACGCGACCTTTCAAAGGAAAGGAAGAGCAACCTCTGATCCAAGCATGTCTGGAGACAAACTTCTCAAGTGCATTGTGAGGGAGGAGGTCAAAGATGCCCGCGCTCGCGTCGCTGCTGGGCCTGCCGCTGGCGCCGGTGATCTCGCCGCTGCTGCTATCCGCGCGGCTCTCCAAGGACGAGCTGCGCACAGCGACTGCAGCTTTCCACCGCGCACGTGGCTACCACCAGGCGCTGGACTTTGCTCGCTTTCGAGAGAGAGTGCTGCAGGAAGCATTTGTGACAATGCCGCTGCTGCTCATGAAGCGCATCTTTCTCGTGTGGAGCTATCTGCAGGAAGAGACAGGGCATATGTCGCTCAAGGAGTTCCTCGTCGGCGTCACGATTGTGACCAAGGGCACGCGAGACGAGCAGCTACGGTTTGTATTTCAGCTGATGAACACGAGTGGGTCGCAAGAGCTAAGCAAGAGCGACACGCTCGCATTCCTGGATGCGGTTGCTACGAGCGTGGGCAAGATCGTAGCTGCTGAAGACGACGCGGAGAGGACCAACAGTACCAGCAATAGTGGCAAGAAGAAGCTGTGGACTCTAGACGCGTTCGCCGATCTCCTCCACCCAAGGACAACGACAGCGTTAGGCTCTGAACTTCTCACTCCAGTCAAGTTTCTCAAGGTACTGGCGTCCCGAAAGTTCAGTCTGCTGTACCTTTTGGACTGGATCCCGGTGTTCGCGACGCAGTTCCAAGTTACTGAGGTGTCGAGTTTGCAAATCGCGACTCCGTGTGCGTCGCCAGCGAATCGAGATTTTAAGAAACTACAACAGAGCCCCGTATTAGCAGTGAGGAGAGATGTGAAACTGAATACTGACCGAGAAATGCCATCGATCATGTCGCCTTTGGAGCTCTCCGCTGCTTTGCTGGATACCATCCGAGCTGAGTGCCTCAGTATCCTGGACTATCTGGTGAGCACGAGCAAAGAATTCGCGATCAACACTTTCCAGCAGCGATTCAGCAGTATTCTCCCTCACCAAATTGTTGAAGCTGTCAAACAAGCTGATCAACTGTTCCCAGCTTCAGCCTCGCTGTCGAGCTCAAGTGATGTCAGCGGCTCGCTGAAAGAGACTGGGAGGCAGCGCTTCAAGCACTTGGTGCTCATTTTACTAAGTGCGTTTGCGAAAAGCGCAGAAGATGTCGTGCGTCTGTTGTTTTCGATCTTTGACGAAGACAGCAAAGGGAGCTTGGATGTGCTGCAGCTTGCAGCATTTCTTCGATTCGCATCAAGCCTGACGCACGCTGAGAGTGAGCGCATGGTGTTCTCAATGATTGGGCACTTGAGCGGATCTCTAACTCCCCCTCCCGCTTCATCATCTGGGGTTTCCAGCTCTTCTTCGTCGCAATATGAACAAGACGAGTCCATCACTCCAAGTGTATCGTTCGCCACATTTGCAGATTTCTTCAAGAGCGCAGCGTATCGAGAGATGGAGCTGCTGTCGTACCCGGAGCTTGAGATTCTGCACCTGATCTTCCACCTGCAGCTTTCGTCGTTGTCGTCAGCTTTGCGCGATAAAGAAGCTGCAAACGGCACACTCTCAGCCGCGATCGAGCGAAATGGGCTAAAGCAGTGTACAAAGCAGTTGCGTCTCGCGAAATCCGATCCACAGCGAAGTTCTTTCAAACAAAACTGGTTTTGCCTCATGGAGCGGTGTAAGTGGAACGCGATCACCGAGATCGTGTGCGATGGAAACACTGAAGATGTCGCCGATACTGAAGAAATCGACGACACGCACGATAGTCTTGCAAACGACATTGGAGTCGCTGTGTCAGAGAAGAAAACTGGCTCTGATTCAACTGCTAGAGCAAGTGGCGAGGAAACGGACGAGTTCGTGTTGGTACCGATCACATTGTGGGTTATGCTATCGTTCTGGCAGCGCACCAAGCTTAAGAGACAAGCGGCGGCGCGAACAACGCACAGCAAGAACGCCTGGCGCGAGTGGACGACCTGCGTGAACTTCTCGAGCGCCCCAAGGACAAGCAACTATCAGATGGCGTTCCAGGGATTTTGTGTTGCAGTCTCGCTCTCATGTCTAACGTTAGAGGGCACCGAAGAGTTGCAAAACTCACGATCAAAAGCAATCGTCAGCGAAACATGCTCGATTCAAGACCTCTTGGACGCCGTGCAACTTCCGAGCGATGCCAAGCGAAGAAAGACATCAGCGCGCGAGTGCCAGTTAGTGTTTGATGTGGCTCACAACGGAAGTACGAGACAAACACTTCGCATTCCGGACGAGTTTCGGAGAATACTCTTGAAAGTGCTGATGTCAACGATTCTACCT
Source organism: Globisporangium paroecandrum (assembly GCA_023333955.1). Lineage (NCBI taxonomy): Eukaryota > Oomycota > Peronosporomycetes > Pythiales > Pythiaceae > Globisporangium > Globisporangium paroecandrum. Next base: position 8,338 of record JAASFU010000336.1, on the reverse strand, counting down.
CAAGATGCCCAGCCTGAATCATTCCGCTGCTTTGAGTTACAAGCAACTGCTGTCGAGATTTCCGGTTGTGGCAATGGCGAAGTTGAGCGACAGTACACGTACGATCTTCCGACTCGAGAATCCTCTAACTCAAGCCCAAACTCATTCTGCCGCTCGGCGCGATTGAACGCGTCAACTGGACTGAACAGCGTGCACGGACTCGCGAACCTCGGCAACACTTGTTTCATGAACAGCGCGCTCCAATGTCTCGTTGTCACGCCGCTGCTGCGTGAATATTTCCTCCACCAGGAGTATCTCTACGACATGGGCACGCGATACACCGCCAGTAGCAACGAATCCCCCAAGAGCAGCAGCTCACACGTGTTCAGCCCAAGCAGCAACAGTAACAGTCCCAAGCGAGGCAAGAAGAAGAGCGATACCATCTTGCCCAGTTCCTGCTTTCTTCCGCTCGCATTCGGCCAGTTGGTTGCAGAAATGAACGCTTTTTCTTCCACTGGGGTGATTTCCGACGTCTGTGATGTCATTTCTCCCGAGAAGATGCGAAATGCGATCGCGATGCTGTTTCCGCATCTCTCCGACGGCTCGCAGCAAGACGCGCAAGAGTTCCTCTCGTCGTTGCTGAGTAGCTTGGGGGAAGAGTTGCGACGCCAGTCTGTTCCAAAACCAGCGTTGTTCTCTGAAGAAAGCAGCCCCAGCAATAGTGATGGCACCAGCATCCTGTCGCCACAGAGCCGAGCGTTTCTGTCGCGCTTACCATCTTTCTCTCGGAGTTATCAAGAGAGTAGCGAGGTAGAACCAACGGAAAGTGCTCCGCAAAAGCAGCTGCAATTCTAGGTCAGCGACAGCGATGGCCGACCTGACTCGACAGTGGCAAACGAGTGGTGGGTCTCGCATCTCATCAGCGAGCCGTCGATTTTCACGGCGCTCTTCTGCGGTCAGTTCAAGAGCGTGCTCACGTGCAACGTATGTGGTATGAAGTCGGCGCGCTTTGAGCCATTTTCGTCGCTTCAGCTTCCGATTGTGGATGAAAATGGATCAAGTGTCATGACATCCAGTCACTCTAGGAGAATGGTGGACATGATCGTCATTGTGCACTTTGCGCAGCCATCTGCACATTCTGGCAGTCGATCTCTGAGACTTACTGTGCAGGTTGGAGAAGATTGGACCCTCGACCAGCTACTCATGAAGCTGCAGCAGGACCACGAAGCATACTCACTGGACAGCAAGCGACACTACTTGGCGTGCGCAGTTGACGGTTGCCGCATCCAAGCGTTCGTTGATCGCGACGCGCTGCTGATGACTATCCCATCGGCGCTTGACGTGTTTGAACTCGAGAATATCGAAGATGATGCAGATGCAAACGAGTCCTCGCAGACTCTGCTAGATCGCGCGTTCCATACTGGCGATGAGCTTCTTGTCTGGACCTCTGACGACAGATTTGTCAAAGGTGTTGTGACCTCCGTACGACGCTCTTCACCTCGTTCAGTGGTAACAAGGGACAGACTACAATCTGCACACTCATTACTATCACCTTCTCCAGCCAAATATGACGTGGTGTTGAGCGAAGGGCTCTCAGCTGGGAAGACTATGCAAGCTGTCTCGCGAGTGAGGCCAGTCTCCATACCCACCAGCAGCAGTCATGTCTTGTTCTTTCGATTTGTCCATCGACGACAGGTGTTGGTGCCATTCTACTGTAAGTCACCGCAGCGCCTCGCGTTATGTGGTGTTCCAAGTGTCCACAGAGCCCACGCATCGAGCATTACCGGAAAACTCCTGTATCGCGTCGCACAAGAGCGCTTCTTGCCACAGTTCGCAACGCGGACGTTCAGGAGCAACTCGGCGTCGTCTCACCTCACAAATACGCTCGTGATACGATGCGTGCGCGCAGATGGGAAGTGCTGTAGTCGCTGCCACTGGACAGCTCAGTGCGTCGGGTGCATCGTTCCGAGATCAAGTGACATGATTGAGGACCTAGAGATGGATGACACATTCTCCATCGACTGGAACCTCGAACCATTTGCTGGTGCTGATAATGGTGGTGATAGTGATCGCGTTGGCAGAGACGAGATTGAGTGGCTGCTCACACAGGGAATGCTGTCGATCGACGACCACGCGAGCTACGTGTCGTATCGCCAGACCAGGTCGCATTCGCTGGACCGAAGTCTCAAGACCCTGTGCAACTCGGAAACCCTGGAAGCGAAATGCTCAGCGTGTCAAACTCGCCGCCAACACCAGACTGAATCTTGTCGCGACGGTGAAGAGAAGCGAGCCTCGTCGTCTCAGCAAGGCCCCTTAATGTCGCTCCACACAAAAGAGTTATCGCTCTGGAGCGTGCCGCCGATTCTGATCATTCAGCTCAAGCGCTTTGAACTCGATGCAGGGTCTTACTCGTGGGAGAAAGTGAACCATTGCGTGGATTTCCCCATCGACAACCTTGACTTGGCTGCTTTTCTAGGCGTCGAAGATGAGTATCCAAATCGACCATCTCTAGCTCAGGAGCCGAACAGCCAGAGCGTCAAGAGAGCAGCAGCATTTCTCCATACAGAGCTCAACTTCCCACTCGACACGGCGTCGCGGGACTGCACGGGCTATAGTTTGTATGGGATCGTGAACCACATGGGCGACATTGGGTCGGGTCACTATACGGCACACATCAAGCACCCAGAGAGCGACGATTGGTGGCTCGCAGATGACGCTGTCGGACTTCCCATCAACATCCAGAAACTCACGCCGTCGCCTGCTGCGTACTTGCTGTTCTACGTGCGCCACGATCTGCTTCCGCCGAGTTCTATCGCTGCTGCTGCTGCTGCTTTTTACGAGCGTAAGCGGCTCTCGACGTTCTTCCCACGGCAGAAGCACGCTGTGAAACTGAGTGACGCTGCAATCCAAGGAGCGTGGCAAAACGAGACGTGGCTTGGGGCAAAAGAGCGCTCAGGCTCGAATCTGCAGTCGCCCTTGTCTGGTGGTGGCGACAAGAGTGACAAGTGCAACTTCATGTGAGAGTACAACAGCATTTTAAGAAGTGAGGAGGCGCGCTACTTCTTGGAAATAAGTGCTTATCCAATGAATAAAAAGATGGAGATTCTAAATGAAGTTGGTTTTGTCGGACCCATTGAGTTGATTTTCCGGTATGCAACTCAGTCATGGCGCACTTCTAGTGGAAAGTACTACGTTGACGCCATTGTGGCCATTACAATCGACAACAGACTTGAGTTCGTTGGGTAAAATGCATTATATTCAAAGAATCGTCGACCCGGTGATGCAGCTCCATCGAGCACAGCGACAATTGAGAAAGCGCATACAACAAGATACGAAATCCATCCTTTTGCGAGCTGCTGCGCTCGAACCTCGACCTGACTCTGCTTATCCCCGTTCGCTGCGTGTGACCAAGTGCATCCAAATCGCGCCAACGTTCGTTTGCTTAGAGCGCGAGGATGTTCTGCGTGTTGCAGTTGTCGTTCGTGTAGCCCTTGAAGCACGTGCAGACGCCCGTGTCCGTCGAGCAGAGACCGCGACCGGAGCACTCGGACACGTAGTTGTAGATCTTCGTCTTGTCTGTCGGATACGCTACCAAGTACGGGATGTCGCCAATAGTGCTTGGGCCGCCATCAAACGAACTTCCTCCGAACGATTTGTCGAGCTTGGCGTAATACGTCGTCGTGGTGGTGGCGTCCGGATAGATTTGCTGCACGTAGAAGAACTGATTGTGGAAGAACAGCAAGTCGCCCGTCGTGAACTGTGTCGGTGGCCCCGCGGTGAAAGTCAGGAAATCCTCTCCAACTTCGACGGCTACATCTGGGATGTTGACTCCCGCACCCGAGAGCGCAGTCACTGTGAAAGCTGTAGCTCCCGTGTAGGCATCCGGCAGGAACACTGGCGTCGCTGAGCCGAGCGTCTTCTTGTACGGGAATGCGAGTGTGACGACGGCACCAGTAAAGCTGAGGCTGAGTAAAATATCGGCGCCAATTTTAATCAACGCTTGTCCTGCTGGAAGGATATTGGTTGGAGTGGCAGAGATGGTCAGTCCTGTACCTGGGGTATCGACTGATACCGCTGTGAGTGTGGATTGCTTCGTGAACCACTCATCGTTCTCGCCCTGCACCCCCGTGGTGACGACGAACGCTTTCGAGTTTGCTGCCGTGTCGAGCAAGACCGATTCGACTTCCGGGATGCGATGTTTGCCTGGATTGTCATAGAACTGGCAGATCACGGACATGCCATTCACCAGCCCCGCTGCTCGGTCTGACTGGAAGTCGATGAGGTCGGTGTTCGCAGCTCCAACGGCATCGCAGTTGACATCTCGGAACGTCAGCTTCGGGATCGCCTTCAGCGCGTTTGTGACCGCGAGAGCGTTCTTTGCGTCATTGCCAATTACTGTGTCATCCAAAACCGGAATCTTTGACGTGACGTACGATTCGCCGTAGTAGTCGAAGACGCGGAGACGGATGTACCCCGTAGCAGGGATCACGCCGGTAGTGCCAGCATGAATCACGAACGTCTCGTAGCGCGCAGTACCAGCAGCCAAAAAGAGTGGGTCGACGCCAACTTTGCACGTGCGCTTGGCGCAATCCGGACCTCTGAACCACGGATCGCACCGGCAGCCGTACGTCGCGTTCGCATCCCAGAGGTCGTACGTCACAGCGCCAGCAGGGTGCTCGATGCCAAAGAGTGTGCCGCCAGCCTTTGCGCCGAGCTCGCGGGTGCTCTCGCAGGTGCCGTGGCCGCTGCACTTGGACGAACATGTCGTGCGCTGGCAGGCCGAGCCCTCAAAGCCGTCGAAGCATGCACAGAGTCCAGTGGTGCGGTCGCAGATACCCTTGTTCGCACACTCCATGTAGAAGTGCGCCTCGCTGACCTTGGCGGCTGGGTTGAAGTACTCGTACGTCCCCGTTGGGCTCTGCTGCGAGTTGAAGAGCATCCACCCGTTCGTAGTGACTGGGTTCGTGCTGCGGGACTGGTCCATGTCAATGTCGCCCTTGGGCGTGTCCACGTGCGCGTAGTCGAAGGTGCACGTGCGGTCGGCGCAGTCGTTGCCCTGGTAGTTCTTGTAGCAGTTGCACATGTCCTTCTGCATGCACGCACCATTGCCCGAGCAGCCGTTGGGGCATTCCGCCGACGTGCACGCCACGGCCACGAGCAGCAGCAGCAGCGCGAGCAATGCCGTCATAAACGACATTCTGAACCGGCGCATGGAGATCGGTCAGTTGCTTGAGGTTCTCTGGTTTCTGCTGCTTTCCTTTTTCCAAAGTGGCTCGTGGAGGGAGCAGCGCAGTGCACGTCCACAAGCAGCACTACTCACTCCGAACGGCGGACTGACCAAGGCGACGCGTCGCTTCGTGGGGTGACTCTTCCGATGGAGCTGATGCAGCGCCTGCTCACGCACGCGGTCCCTCACGCCACCTCCGCCCTTCCATTCCATGCCATGCTGTCTCTTGCATTCGCTCTTGCATCTGGATTCTGGATTGGACAGTCCATATATTATGCGCCTTGAGTATGGCTTGGTTGGTTGGAGAGTGGTGCAACCAAGTGACTGGTCACCTTCCGGATGACCCGCATTTCCGCATTGCAAGTTTCACCTTTGTCGTGTTAAAGCAGTACATGCGTGCTGCGCGAGGTACTCCGGTAAGCAAGTTGCTCATATTCAATGTACTGATGCAAGTGACTTTGAAGATATGGCTCACTGTGTCATTTCGTCTGTTGAAGCGTTTTTTTGTCGAAGTTTGAAACAAACAAAAAAACTGAAACCCCCGCGCGACGCTTGGCTCAAAAGTGCTCACTCCTTTGTGTCGTTCGTTTCGCCAACAAACGCCTTCTTCTCTTCCAGAAATAGGTGCATACGACATGCAGATCGCGAAGAGGGACTATGTTGTATGGATATGCGGAGTCTGACCACGGAGTGTGAAATGACCCAATGACTGCTCGCTCGCTCTTCCGCTTTGTTCGCTTGCATCGGAAAGAAGCAGGAAGCATGTCCCTCAAGCTGCCGCCGTCGCACTCGGCAAACTCAGCCTCCCAGTCGTACCATGGGCGGCGCCTCATGCAGGTGAGCAGTGGTGCATGTCTTCGCGCCAAGGTCTGATGGTGGCCTATATCGTTCACTGACTTGACTGTTATGTATCCTTATGTATCACTTTCTATGTAGATGCTCTTCCGAGCTCATGCAAGCAACAACGACGAGCACGACCAAGAAGAAGCGAGTGGCATGGGCCACCAGTGTGGCGGCAATGGTGTGGACAGGAAGAAGCCTGAGCTGATGGATCCGCGCGCAGAAGTCGATGGAGAAGCTACCCGAGCATCGCAACTGAATGGTGTCGTTTTGGCTCGTGCCCAACTTCCAGTTCCGTCAGCACCGCCGAGCAAATTCCACTCGCTCAAGCGCAAATTATTCCCGAGTCGCATGCGAACAGCGCATCCGATCCGCATCCCTCCGCTGATCATCAGTCCCATTTCCGTATCATCAGCGCCAGCAGCAGCAACAGCAGACGAAGCACTTCGCTCCAATAATAACAACGATCACAGTCAGCAGTTGCCTCTAGTCTCCGAGCCCCAAGTATCTGGGGAGGACGAGTTGCAACTCGACAAAGGTCTTCGCATATACGAGCCAAGAAGTGAAGCATGTCGCGACCCTACTTTTGCGAGCTGTCGAGCCAACATCCAGCAGCGCAGTGCCGTTGATGATGACGATGACGATGACTTGGAGCTCGAGATCGCGATTGAGAACCGGGACGCGGGGATCGAGCAAGGCACGCTCGATGAGGTAGGCGGAGGTTTTCAGTGGCCAATTATGTGCGACTAAACCGTACTATGAGATGATGTCGACTGCCTTCTAACAGATGTGTATGTGCAACAGATGGATCGTGCGATCGCGAGTTTGTACAAATGGAAGCAGAGTCAGGAGCAAGAGACTCAGGACGCCATGCGAAAGATCGTGCGTTTGCTTCTAGTCACGAGTGATGCCTTCTTTTTTATTTCGGTTCTAATGTGTGTGCAGCAATTAATATGACATTCTTATATGTATTTGACCACTTTTGACGACAGGAGCAACCGAAGCGAGTGAAGTGCAACTCGCATCTCGGCAACTGGCTGAGGACGAATCGCAAGCGCTCGAGAACGAATACGAGGTTTGCGCATAAATGGCGACGTGCATTGATTTACAGTGGACTCCTGACTTGCGCTTGACGAACAGCCCTTTTTCTGAATTCACAAAACGCAGAGAAAGAAGCAACAATGGGAGCACGAGCGAGAAGCACAGATTGCGAATCTGAAACTCGTGGAGGAATCCTTTCAGGTAGTACATATCCTATGTCGAGGTCTTTGCTGAGTTCACAACTAACGAGATTTCCTCAACTAATTTTGGCTTTAATAGGCGACGCTCCCAAAGACGACGCTCGGCGACGACGAAATTGCGCGCGTGGAGCAGGTGTTGCTCGAAAGCAATCGCTTGGAAAGTGACGTGATGGAGGCTTCTTTCGCCAGTGATGGTGGTGGTGGCGGCGGTCCATTCAACAGCCAGACGACTCGTCTTCGCAGCGAGGTCTTTGACCTGGGTGTGCGAGATCTGAGCTCTTCGATTCAGGCGTTTTTGCTACTGGAGCTGGAAGGAGCGGAAAACGAACTCGGTGAGTGGCTTGGACAATGAATGAAGGTTCACGTTATTAAATAGGACTTGCTGGCTCTGTGTACTGATACGTTTTTCTGGATGGAAATGTGTTGCTTCGCAGACATGAAATTGTTCGACGTGGAGGTATGCCGCCACCTCGCAGGCTTCTTCATGCAACATTGGATCTTTGTTTGCCAAGTACCGCAGGACTCAAGAGCTCACTCATTTGGGTTTTTTTCTTTTGTGCTGTTTCTGATGATTGACTTCAGGCATTCGCTGCCGACTTGGACTCGGTGCTCGGGCAGTTTAGCGGAGAAGAACAGGTATAAGCAGCCCGCAGCAGCAGTAGTGACTCCTAGGACGTGACGACAGTAGGCGATGACTGAGATGCTCCAATATTTAACAAACGAAACGAGCGAGGCTTCACTGTTCCCCAAGTAGAGACAAAAGAACGACAAGCACAGTGCGCAGTCGTTTTTCTTATATGTATGCGGGCAAAATCGGAGCAAAATCAAGATGTAAACAGCATCAAAGCCTGGATCCAACGGTGCAACCGCCGGAGCAAACCCAACAGGGCTGTGTGTTGCTGCTGCTGCTTACTCTGCGAAGGACGCGGCCATGTAGAGCGCCCAGGCGCGCGTGAGCCCGTCGTCCATCTTGGCTTTCTGAAGCACGCTCATGGCTTTCGCCTTGTTGACCGCCGCGTAGTTGGCGTAGAGCAGCGAGAGCCACGAGTTG